>JANHZU010001843.1:67715-78907 GCA_032468055.1 Acrochordus granulatus
ACAGGGAGGCCTGGCGTAATGTAGTCCATGGGGTCGCGAAGAGTCGGACACGACTGCGCGACTGAACAACAACAAAAGTTTAGAGTGGGGCGCAATGGCCAAGCAGTTAAGATGCTTGGCTTGTTGGCTGGAAGGTTGGCAGCTTGGCAATTCAAGACTCAAGCACTGACATGTAATGGAGTGAGCTTCCGTTATTTGCCCTAGCTCCTGCCAACCTAGCAGTGTGAAAACATGTAAAATGCAAGTAAATAAATAGGTACCACCTTCAGTAGGAATGGTAACAGTATTCTGTGCACATGGCATACAGTCATGCCAGCCACATGACCTACAGAAGTGTCTTTGGACAAAAGCTGGCTCCCTTGGGTATGAATCAGAGATGAGCACCATCCCCTAGAGTTGGACACAGCTGGTAAGGGAAACTTTTACCTTTACCTAGAAATTTAAAGCTCTTTCTGAGCTAGCCTGCTTGATTTTCCCTCTTGTTTATGGATAAAGGAGAAGGGGGGAATTGTGAGACTAGGCTGAAGCTGCCTTGCCTAAAGATGAAGCAGGCACATAAGCAGGGTGGACAATAACCAGGAATCTTCTCTAAAAGATCCCTTCAGGGAACTAAGTTATTAAGAAAAACAAAGGGTCAATGTCATCTAAACCAGATAAAGAATTTGGGCCTGAGCACATGGGAACCCCCTTCCGCAAATTCCACCAACAGCTACCAGACTTGTAAATTAACACAGCAAGAGTAGCTCCAATCTTTGAATCATCAAATCAAGGACTTTGGGGGATCAAAGGGGTCTTGAATGCCACCTACGCTCTGAGTTGTCTTGGATCCAGACTTGGCAGCTTCTGTCCCTCTGGCTAGTGCCTGCCAACTTAATTGAGAAGGATGTGTGTAAGTGTGGATGAGTGTGTGTGAGAGAAACAGAGAAAGTGTTTGTGTATGTGTGTGTATACTGTTATCAGTAATCAGTAATATATATATATACTGTAACTATTAAATATGTGTGTGCGTATTGTAACCAGTAAAGTTTTGTTATTTTAAATTCATTGGGTCTCAGTGTATTCTAAAGTACCAGAAGTGCCCCAAGATTTGGTTGAAAGTGATCTGAAATGTGGTTATTTTCCACGGCTATGAGTGTGTGCATGACCCTAAGCCAAACCTGGGAGCACACATGTAATAGAATATTTGTGTAACTTCAAAAGCTTTTCTCACTGTGAAAATCTCAAACTTTTGATTCCCATCCCACCCAGTCAATGTTGCAGTCATACTGACTGACCTTAGCAGGACCATGAAGCATGGTGCCAGGTTTTGAAAAAAACCTTGGAGTTGTTGTTTGTTAGGAGCTTCTGCACAAAACTAGCACTGGGTACTGTGGAAACTGGCCACCCTTGGGGTATGTCTGCTGTGGTTATTAAGAAGCTTCTTGCAGCTTGTAAGAGATTTGGGTATCATCTTTCTCAGTATGCATGCTTTATATTTTATGCTTTTAACTCAATTTGCTTGAGCTAAGAATAAAGCTTAAAATCTCTTTATCACCGGTGTTGCTTATTCTCTCTGGATCCAAAAGAAGCAATTGCCTGGGCACCTGATCAGTGCCTTGACCGTTGGTAAAACACAGTTTATTTCTCCTGAATCAGAGACAAAAGTATCAAGCTAATGTCAGATATTCTCATGTGTCTTGCCTTGCTTTGTTGGTCATGTCATCCACACAATCAGGAAGTTCCTTGCCAAGTGTCTCTGGAAGGAGGAAAGAAAAGACTCCCCCGAAGATGGCTGCACTTCCGAAGATCGCCACGGGGAAAGAGGTGTGATATTTCCCTAGGAGACCAATCAGTGGAGAGACGATGCCAGCTACCCTGGCTGTCATTTGGCATACTCCAAGTCCAGTCTGCCTGATGGGGAAGCAAAGCAGAGTAGTAGATGAAACCTGGAGAAAGAAGTGACTTAGTCCAACAGGATGAATATTATTTTGCTGAGTTTTCTGAAGATGGTCATTTCCTAACAGTTTGGGAGTCTGGTAACAGTTTTTCTGACCCGCACATTTTATTAAAAAATAGAAGGAGCTGCAGCTCAAAAGAGTTTCTGCCTTTTAATAAAAATAATAAAAATATTTAAGTACCTTGAGTCACTCCTTTCAAATAGGGTGGCAAATAAATCAAATAAATAAGTAAACAAAAATCCAGAAAAGATGCTTCCAGATTCCTGACTTTTTTGCCATTAGTCTAAGATGATATCCTCCTACAATGGCAGCCAGAAGCATCCTGCTGCAGCAAAAGGCTTTCCTCTGCAAAGTGTTTTCTCCCTGAATCCTTCAGGGATTGAATCCTTCCAAGGCATCAGCAGAAAACAAAAGTCCAGATGTGGGTTTCTCCCTTGCCAATACAAATTATCTCTATCCTGGTTTGCATGGAAGACAGTGTCATTCAAGGCAGAAAGGCTGACCTTCCATCACCTTCTTAACATCATCAACCAGTAAATCTCTTTAACCCTCAAAGCAGTATGATGATTGACAGAAAGTTTTGATAGATACCAAAACTCTTCTTTTTTTTCCTCACCTCTCCCAGCCTTGGATCACCCTTGAGTAGCTGGTAACCCTAATCCCAATTGGAGGGCTGTGCTCTGAAGCACAAAAATACAGCAGGGCCCTTTTTCTGAAACCCCACTTCCATTGCCACCACTGGACAACTGCTCTTCATTTTGATCTGGGGTAATAATAGCAGAAAACCCAGTTTGGAAAAATCAGATTATTTGTTTGTCTAAAGAATGATAAACCTGCAGGATCATGCCCGGGGCCTGGAGAAAGGGACAGGAGATCCCTGTATGTCAGTCCTGTGAAGCAGGGCAGGTGAAGGAACACACACTGCAGGGATTCCAATAGTACTATTTTATTGTTATGGGGTATCATAACAGAAATTTGAAAGCCTGTCTGAAATCTTCCCTGTTTCTCTTAAAAGACAACAAAGTCAAGCTAGGCCTATAATGAGTCTCTTTATGTAAACATTACCAGATAAGAAGCACAACCAGATGAGCTAACTCTACTTACAATGAATAAGGTTACATTAACAAAATCTTGCAAGTATGAAAATTCTCCACTCTCCTTTACAACCAAAAAAAATACAAAGGATCTCTTCTGAGCCGTTGCCCCGTCCACATTCCTGCTATGGGCTAAGGTGTCTTTTATCTGCGTGTTTCCTTGGCTGTACCTCTTTGCCATGACTTCTAAGGTCATTCCCACAAACTATTTACACCTTCTTATGCTTTCTCCTTTCCCAAACCTGAGCAAGCCTGTCTCACATCCCCCTCCTCATCAAAGCTAGAGATAATTCCTCCATACTACAGCAGCTTATGTTGATAAATAGGAGCTAGGCAGCTTCCCAGATTATACCATCAATGTCATGGTCAATGAAGTACATCATCTGACACTCTGAACAAAACTGACTTAAAATATTGCCTGCTAGGGAAAATAAAAACCCATTATTTTAACCCTGGAAGAACAAAGGACACCTTAAGGTTCTCTTGGTCTGGGCTAGAGATGAGATGAACGCAATATGGTGAAGAAAAAATTTCCTGTAGTGTTTGTTGGTACATATGGAGAAATCCCAATGGAACTTTATTTATTTCTGGTGGGAGAAAACATAATCCTTGATTTAGGATTGTAATTTTGCCCAGAATTATGGTAATAGGTTGTGCCAGTCTTTAAGCAGGCCATCACATGACTGCACCCGATTTTATGATCGTTTTTGTGCCAGTCATTAAGTGAATTCAACCAGAAGTAGACACTGATTTCCATAAAAGATATAATAAATTGCAGTCACATGACCACAGGATGCTGCAAACAGTTGTAAGTGTGGACTGATTGCCAAGCACCCAAAATGCAGTCATGTGGCCATGGGGGGAAGGCTATCGGAATTTCAAATCTAGGTCACAAGTACCTTTTTCTTCGATTGTTAACTTTAACCAGTCGCTAAGTAACTGGTTGTAAGCTGAGGATTATCTGTGTTAAAGAACCACTGCTATTCCTTATTTTTAACAATACTTGTTTAAGAATTTTTTTTATTTTGCTTCTGGTGGTTGTTAATCAAGTACCCTTACCGGATAACAGTTGGGAAGAGCTCTGCAGAATATACATAGGATGTTGAAAATGATCCTGCCATGGTGAACTTTCCAAGAACAGCTAGCACTGTGATTACCACAGGCAAATCTGGGGAGAAAAACCAGATGCGACGAGAAATCCAAAATAAAAGAGGCAGTACCAAGAAAGTTTACAGAATATAACAGACCCTTGTAATCCTCTTTTTCTTTCTACATATATTGGCAGACCCAGAAAAGATGTACAATGATTAAAGCCACTTAGGCTTCATTACAAATTGATAGTCCTCAACTTACAAGCATTTAACAACTGTTTGAAGTTACAACAGCACTGAAAAAAGTGATTTACAACCAGTCCTTGCACTTATGACTATCACAGCATCTCTATGGTCACGTGATCAAACTTGGGGTGCTTGGCAACTGGCATGTATTTACAAAGTTTGTGGTGTCCCAGGGTCACATAATTGCCATTTATGAGCTCCGTAGCCAGCTTCTGGTAAAGCAAAATCAATGAGGGAAATCGGGTATGTTTAACAACTGCGTGATTTACTTAACAACTGCAGTGATTTATTTAATATTATGGCAAAAAAGGATGTAAAATGTAAAACTCAGTTAACTGCCTTGCTTAGCAATGGAAATTCTGATCCCAATTGTGGTTGTAAATTGAGGACTACCTTTAGTAATAGTAAAGCATTGGGAAAAACTAACAAAATGCCAGCCTTTTCCAAGGTCTAGTTCATATATCATGGTTTGCTTGCTTTTGACTTAGCCTGTAATGGAATTCCAGCTATCGTAATTTAAAACTTAGTGAGATGTGCAAACCCACCTAATTATGAACTATTCACTAATTACAGTTTAGCAAAATGTAGGAATCCCTGAATGTTCTTAATTCAATCCACACCTTTGGGAACAGTGGTGATCAGAAGAGAAAAGGTTCCCCCCAGGAGGAGATAAAAAGCCTGACATTTCTTTCTTCCAAACCACTGCATAAGGAAGATGCAAAAGATCCGGGCTGGGATTTCAACAGCTCCGAAGATGACTTGGGTCAGATAGATATTCAGGCCGAAGCTACCGACATTCAGGCTAAGTCCATAGTAGGCCAAACTATTGACAAACCTAAGAGAAGGAAGGAAGGTAGAAAGGATGGAGGAAGAAGTCTTTACCATTAAAAGGAGAATGAACAACACAACATTAATGAATACTATATTTTCTTTCCCTGTTCTGCAAATCAATGCTATTTTTAGAGATATTTATGAAAATCCTGCAGGTAAAAAGGTAAATGTTTCCCTTGCCAGTCGTGGCTGACTCTAGGGGGCAGTGCTCATCTCTATTTCCTAGCCAAAGAAGAAAAAGGAGGTATTTAAAAGCTATACAAAGAGTCCTCATCTTATGACATTCGTTTAGTGGCCATTTTAAATTACAACAGCACCTAAAAAAGTGATTTATGACTGCTTCTCACACTTATAACCATTGCAGCATCCCTATGGTCACGTGATCACGATCCAGGCACTTGGCAACCAACATGTATTTACAATGGTTCCAGTGCCCTGGAATCATGTGATTGTTATCAGCCACCTTTCCAACCAGCTTCCAACAAGCAAAAACAATGGGGGAAACCAGATTTGCTTAATGACTATGTCATTCATTTAACAACCGTGGCAAGAAGTTGTAAAATTGGGTGCAATTCATTTAATAACCACATTACTTGGAAATAGTTTTTGTCCAATTGTGTTTGTAAATCAGGGACTACCTGTATGAATAGGAGGCAATCTATTTTCGGCTGGTTTTAGCTCTCTGATCTCTTAAGAAAACCATATTTTCCTAGCTGGTATTCTTCTGATTGTTGGAAAATTCCATATATTGAAGGCTCTTGCAGATAGCCATTGTTTTCAGTTCTCAAACCTCAGAAGCCAATTTACATGAACCAGTTTGTCACATGCTGCTCTTCTCAAAGTATCAAGAGCATCAAGATTTCTGGATAAGCTGTTGGTTGGAAATGTAAATCTAATGGCCTTGACTCTTCAGTAACTACTGACCACATGGGGGCAAAAAGTAATAGACAAAGGGTTAAGGATTAGTTCTGGATTCTCTTTTGCCTGCTATTGGTCTAAGGCAGTATTTCTCAACTTTGCCAGCTTGAAGGTATATGGACTTCAAATTCTGGGAGTTGAAGCTATATTTCTTCAAGCTGACAAGGTTGAGGCACAGTAGGCTGAGGGACTGCTAACTTGAGGCTGCTTCTCTCTGCCTTCTTTCTCAAGCTTAGACTTATCTCTTGGTTGGATGTAGTTAGGTAGGTCTTAAGCTGCACCTTTTCCTATTATATATTTCCTATAAATAGATTTCTATTATGTTAGTCAAATCTGATTCAATAATCCTTACACAGTTGGTCACATCATTTGCTTCACTAATCCTAAAATAGTTCCCACTCTTAGGTTTGCTCTCATGCACACAAAGTATGTTTTAGCCTCCAATCTAGATCAGCATTTCCCCTTGTCAACAAAGGCTTATCTTCTGCTGTCTAGAATTATAGACTTATAGAGCTGGAAAGGACCTTGGAGGTCCAATGCCCTGCCCAAGACAGGAGTCTTCATACCATCCTGGAAAATGGTTGTCCTATCTTTTTTTTTGAAAAGCTCCAGCAATGGAGCACCCACAGCTCCAGGAGCCAAGCTGTTCCACTGATTTAATCATTCTGTCAGGAAATTCCTCATTTCCAAGTTGGATCTCCCTCTGAGAAGCTTCCACTCATTGCTTCTTGTCCTGCCCTTGGGTGCCAGGGAGAATAAATCAGTGCCCTCTTTCCTGAGGACAGCCCTTCAAATATTGGAAGATCTATCATGTTTTCCCTATGCCTTCTCTTCACTACACTAAATATACCGAGTTCCCTTAACTGTACATACAGTTTAGTCTCCAGACCTCTGATCAACTTTGTTGCTCTTCTCTGCATTCTTTTTTCTAGGGTCTCAACATCTTTTCATCTATTCTTGTTTATCCTTGCCCTTAGTTCTGCATACATTTGCATTACGAAATATTACTTGGGGGAAGCAGGAAACCATTCCTCTGCTCAGTTGAAAGAGCTGCATGAAATTATGACATGACTCTATTAACCAGAAGAGGGAAACTAAGCATTCAGAACAACAGTTCCTCTCAGACAGAAATCACTCTCTCCTTAACTCTTTTGTAATGGTTCTGAAACCATTCCTACATAATTTCTTCCTGCAGGCAATTGAGCTTAAATTTATACTTCTGCCAAAGAGTGATGGCAACTGGAAATACTGGAGCATGATGCAAATGCCTGGCAATTCCAGTAAGTTTGTAAGTGAATGTAAAGCTGACTTTGGGGAAGTCAATTCTTCTCTTGGAGAAGAGAATTTTGTAAAGGCTTTCAAGATTCTGCTCTTGTAACTTTAACTAGTTTTCAAGATTCTGCTATTTTACCCTTATTACCCTTATATCCTGTTTTTCAAGATGTGATTATTCTATTCTTAGACCAGTTTTCAAGATTCAATTATTATACACTTAAGCTGATTTTCCAGATTCAATTATTATACACCTAAGATGGTTTTCCAGATTAAGTCATTATACCCTAAGGCTGATTTTCAAGTTTCAGTTATTACTCCTACAACAATAAAGTAGCATTCCTGGAATCCTTGCAATGCTTGTTTCTTGAGTTGGCCAACCTCAAAGGGATGACATCAATCCTGAAAGCCTCTCTGGTTTTTTTCTCTCTCTCATCTTGTATTAACCAAAATCAAGGAGTTACTTTGAGTTCCTTTTTCACACTGCCTTCTTTCTATCTATGGTCTGTATAGTCTCTTGTTCAGGTTCTTCCTTTACAACTGTCTGATATCTATCCCAAGGTTAGAATCTAAATGGCTTTATTGAGGTGGAGTTGAACCATATCTGGAGGCCATGTTAGCTTACTATTGTTCATAATTTTCAGGACAGGGAATCTCCTGAACCCTATTGAGCTGGCAATTGAGGTTCAAACCATTTGATCCTATTTATGAAAGACACAATATACTTACCAAATTAAGGAAATTACAAGAGTCACCTTCGCTAAATAAAGATTCCTGAGGAGATCCAAAACTGTTGCAGAATTGGCTTTCTTTTCAGGTTTCAGCTATATAAGAAGTAAGAAATTGAAAGAATAAAAAGTGAGAGGGAGGAATCTCTCTTTTTCATTGTTACTATTCATGGAATTTGTTTCCCTGCAACTTCTAACAGACTTCCCAAATCAGTTCTCCAGATGTGTTGGTTCATAACTATTATGACTGCATTCAGCATCATGACAGAAGCTTCTTGAAGTCCAAAATTTCTGGAAAGTACCATATTAGGAAAGGCAAATAGAAATTGTTTGAAATTCAACAATATCTCCATTTAACAAACTATTTGGGGAGGGGATGCATATTCTTCCCAAATATTCATTAAATACAAAATATTATCATGTCTATGGTATATATGTCACTTCTGTAATAATGTCATTTATATAGATGATGTAATTTATTACTGATCCTTTTTTAAAAAAAGATTTAAGATAATTTAAGATAGTTTTATGCTGGTCTCTAAGTCTAGAGCACCACAACCCATGAGGCTGGAGCAAAACCTCAGGCTAACTAGATAACACCTGATCTGTAGAAGTCCCATGGATATGATTTTCTGTAAAAGAACATCACAAGGAACCCTGCCAAAATATCCAGGGCATCCGTTGGTGGAAGGGGAATAGTCAGATGGTGACTGTGCCCACCTGAATGAAGCCTCACTCCTGATTTTTCATGTAGATTTTCTGAATATCAAGAGCAGGAACTGTAGCCAAAAACTACCAAAGGAACACAACCAGAGTGGGCAGGCAGGGTATATTACAGATTCTTTCTCTTAAGGAGGTCCATCTAGTGTTAGACCAAAAAAAAGGCCTTCTCTATGATGCTTCCCTTTCTGTGGAACTTCATCCCCTTTGAGATAAGATTGGCCCTCACCTCGATACTCCTTTGAAAGACATGGCTTGACCAGCAGGCCTGGAGATCCCAGGGTGAAATGGAGCCCAGTAAGTGGTTGGTTTGATTGTTGCCACCAAGGGATAGGGAGTTTATTCGGTTTTTTATTTGGGTTTCTGTAAGCCGCCCAGATTCACCATGACTGACTTGGGTGGCCATATAAATTTTCTTAATTAAATATAATGCATTAAAAAGATCTTTATGCAATGCCCGTCTGGGAGTGGCTCCTTCTTACCTTCTTCATTTACAAGTTGTTCCCAACTACATTTGATTTTGCCTCTTAGCAATAATAAGTTTGCAGGAGTGGAAAAGGAAAACTCACCTGTTCTAACAATTTTGGAGGGATGGTTCGCTTGTTCATAGAGGCTGCTTTTTGGAGAAGCTTTTTAGCTTCCTCTATTTTCCCTTTCATCACAAGCCACCGAGCAGACTCAGGAAGGACCCTGAAAAATATTGGAGTGGCTAGTAAGCAAATAATTTCAATTTTGGAGAGATGGTATCCCAGTCAAATGGCATAAAACACCCCTCAAACTTATGTTACTCTGGACTATTCAAAGGCAACCAACACCTCTAATCAAGATAGGACCAAACCAGGTGGCCAAATCTCCTTCTTAATGTGTGGCCACATACAATGCATGTAGAAAAAAGCAGGACTTTGCCTTGTATACTGCCATCTTGACTTTTTTAACTGACACCCACTCTTTTTCTTACCTATCCAAGATGGCTAGTACAAAAATAATGAACAAAGATTGTTTTACATGGAATGCATTTTAATAAACAGTTGTTCATTTGCTCATTTGTTTTGAATTGACCTTTTCTTCTTCTTCTTTCTTTTCTGGCAGAGATATACAGGTAGTCTCATTTAATGACGCAGTTGGGCTGGAAATTTTAATCGTAAGTCATTGTGGTAATTAAGTAGGTCACCACATGGCCTGACTCTATTTTACGACAATTTTTATTATGGTCATAAAATGAATCACCATGGTTATTAAATGAATCATGTGGTTGTTAAGCAAATCCAGCCTATCCAAATGGCATTTTTTACCATTTTCTGTTGAAAAATGCCAAAAAAGTCACAAATTATAGTCATAAATGTAAGCTGATTGCCAAGCACCCAAATGCAATTATGTGACTTTGGCAGGTATGTGCAACTGTTGTAACTTCAAAGATAGGTCAAAACTAATTTTTTGAGTCCATCATAAAGTCAATTCAGTCATTAAGCAACTGATTGTTAAGGACTGCCTATGTGCATCAAACATTTATCAGTATATAATATTTACACAGTGCTTCTCAGTTACACAGCTGAGAAGTCATTTGCTATCATACTAGAAGACCATTTACACATTCAACCAAATTCAATTTAAGAATACTTAAAGAGAGCTGAACCCGGTACTTACCATATGTAGAAAAAAAAAGCAAAAACTGGAGCAGAACCAGCAACTTGAAGATGCCTCCAATCCTGAAGGCCATAAGCTAAGCCAGCCAGGACCATCTGTCCGAAAGCAAAAGTCACGTGACTGATGACAATGGTGTGCGGACGATAAGCAACTCCGACCCACTCCGTGCCTGAAAGAAATGGTTAGATTAGCCAAAAACAATAATGCAGAGCTGAGTTTGGGATTCACAGTCTCTGTAAGAGCAAACCATTATAGAGAGAATGAATTACAGCTGAATTACTAGGATTGTCCTTGACTTGAGTCATGATTTGAACCTGGTTCAGCAATATTTCTGGACCTCAACTCCATGCCGTCTTCTTAAGTTTTAGTACTACATCATCTTGGAGGACTATGACTTGAACTGCTCACCAGTAAAAGATTGTAAGCACTGAGATGAGACATCTAAAAGATAAAGGGCAATGTATGAGACAGTATATACAGTGGTGCCTCACAAGACGAGACTAATCTGTTCCAGAAGAACGCTCTTAGCGTGAAATGCTCGTAAAGCAAAATGAGGTTTCCCACTGAAAACAACAGAAAATAGGACAATCCATTCCACGCCTCCAAAAATATTCACCAAAAAATCATTTTCAACGGAATTTGATGAAGAAATGATTGTCCCTAACATCTGAAACAAGTAACCATGATTAACACACGATATAAAGCAGAAAT
>JANHZU010001843.1:137029-151905 GCA_032468055.1 Acrochordus granulatus
AAAGCCTTTTGGATAAAAGGTGAAACGTCTTCTACTTAAAAAATAGATGCCTGTTTTTTAAACTTTTGTTGCGTTGCCTGATATAGTCCAACCTTCATATCTTTCAACAGAAGACAATAGAGGTTTTCAGGCAGCTTCTATGCTGCCTTCAGATTCAGAAATTTTTATGAAGTAGAAGAAGACTTGATAGTTCCATTAAATAGATTTGTATCTAAGCCTAGTCAAATTTAAGAAATTTATCCACAAAAAAAATGGAATTTTGTCAGTCTCATTCATTCCAATGAATCTCTCTAAAGATAGATTCAACCGTTCCTATTTATAGTATAGAAAAATGCATGTGCTCTTGTCATGCTAACCCAAGGTTTGTTGAATAAACCAAGATGGTGGGTTCATGCATGTTAAACCAAGTTATACCTGTGGACCGCACAGCTAGCTATAGCATAGAGGCACAAATGAAAAGCTGATCAATAGTGTTCAAATGTTGAATTTTTCTTCCATTTTTTTTCCTCTCAGATGTCTCAAAAAGTCAGTGTTGACTTCCCTGAAGTGGGAAGCAAACAATATATAGACTGCATTCACTCTAAACAAAATTTAATTTTTCGTTCAAAATACAGATGATGTGGCACAGAAAGTGCAATGGAACTGTGGTTGAAAGTAACAAAATTTGATTGATATTTGTTCACTTTGCTGGCAACCTAAAGTCTCAACAACAATATAAATAAGAGCGTTTGCAAACAGTGAGGAATTTTGAGTAATAACTTGGGGGAATCTTAGCCAGATAAATGGTTTAATTCACATATGCTCTTAACCATCATTTGTAGAAGAAGCCCTAGTGGTCTGATTCACACACTGGACTAAATTACAACTGGCAAATTCACAACATGCTAAAGGATAACAGACCATGTCATGACTTACCATGAGAGGTGAAAGTGGCAAATCAGAAACTGGCAAATAAGATGCAACTTCTTAGATGTGATTGCACAAATGAATACAGGAAAAATGTTATGGCAAAGCCAGTGGGAAAACCCAAAATTCAACATTTTACACAAAGCTATAATGAGTTGGTTTGATTTCAAGTCAGTATGATGTACAACCTGGCCACTATGGATTATAAATTAGTGTACAAAGGTAAAATGTGTGTGGATCTAGGACTGTATTTCTCAGCCTTGGCAGCTTGATGATGTGTGGACTTCAACTACCAGGATTCCCCAGTCAGCCATGAATTCTGGCAATTGAAGTCCACCCATCTTAAAGTTGCCAAGGCTGAGAAATGCTGATCTAAGGATATGTGAATTGAATCATATGCTAACCTTCAAATTGCTATATTCCTCATCATTAATTACAAAGAATCCCTCCAAAGACATGGCCTCATGAGTATCTTTCTTGAATAAGTCAAAATGAGTTTGAACACACTAAGCCAAGACAAATGAGTCACACAGCGGGCCAGTGTAATGACCAACCCAAATACTTGAAGGGATTCTAGGAACCTTAGTCTCCTAGAACAAAAGGCTGAACAAAAGTGAACCATTTTCCTACAGTGCCTGAAGAGGTTGAAACAAAGTTCTTTGAGGTTGCCACGTCTTACAAGTAATCAGTGTGGACTCTCCTTCATCTTCCAAACATTTCTGAGAATCAAAATATACCCAGAACTAAAGTGCCCAATTCCATGCTACTCAAAAAAATATTAAAAAAAAATGCAAATCCTTTCTCACACACAGTATTTTTCAAATTGCAACTGGAGAAAGTTTGAGGACAATCTCAACTACTGTACAAACAAAATTACTACAGAGCCACACCCCCAGCCTCAGAGTCTTTAAACCACAAGTATTCAAACTTCTTCATCCCCCAAGCATTTTTGGGGGGGAGACAGACTGCTTCAAGCTGAATTAATCTAGAAATGCAAGGCTCTTAAGGCTCTTTGTTGCAATGAATACTCAAGCTAACATTGATAGCACAATTTTATAGGGACACCAGCACCCAGAAACAGACTCACTTATCACCATAATTATCACTGCTTGCTTGGGGAATGCAATCTAGGATTGTGTATGCTTAAACAAGCCTATTTAAATTAATACGCTTTTTAGGTTAGACCAGATAGACCTCTACTAAAACACAAGCACTGACCCCTCCCCAAACTTCTCAGAAGCAAATTTGGGATTATCATATTACAGTTACCCAGAGAGACTTTCAAAGGACAAGATTAAAAAAAGCAGCATTTGCAAAGATAGAGGACTGTCTTGCCATTTCAAGGCCAAAACATCTCCTGCCCCTCCAAAGTTTAGAAAAGAAGCTGTGCCCTTCTGGATGGGACCCCTGAACCAGCTAGCTCAGCCATATTTTTCCTAGTGACCAATCAACTGCCTAAGGAAGCCCACCAGTCTCCTAGCAGATCGCCTCTAGGGGGAAGGAGAAGATAGACTTGAAGAAGATAGATTAGAAGAAGGAGAAGATAAAGGGTAGGAGAACAGCAACACCAACAGAACATAAGTGGCCTGCTGGATGAACCATATAATCCTGTTTTTCTGGTGGTCAACCAACCACCCAAGGAAGCCCAGGTCTTCAGAGGAGGACGAAGAGGAGGAGGAAGAAATAGCAACAACATAAGAACATAACCAGTACCTTGCCAGATTGGACCCCTAGTTCATCTAATCCAACGTTCTCCCAGAGACCTAGCAACTGCCCAAGGGAGCCTATCAATCTCCCAGCAGATGGCCTCACAACCCCCTGCCATCAAAGCTCCCAGTCCCTGATCCCAGGACTTCCCCTCTGCAAGACCCAGTTCTCAGGTCATTCCAAAGAGCAGGAAACCAAACATCCTTTCCAGTCACGATCCGCACAGGCTGCCCCCCAGCTGGATGCAAAAAGCAGCCATCCCAAGCCCCGGAGACAAGCGAGGTCACCTTGGCAGGACCCAGAGCCGATTGGCACCTGCAGATACCCTCCCTTCAGCACCCCCAAATCTGCCAAGAGCCGCAGCCCATCCCCACCACGGACATGCAACCTCTGGCTGGGGAGGATGGGAGGGGTCCTCCTCTTCTCCCCCCCCCATTTGCAGGGCACCAGTCGAGGGGGCTACAGGGGAGCTGCCCCTTTTTTGCACTCAGCGACAGGCATATATGCCTGCAGAGGGAAGGGCGGAAGGGCTCCCCGACTGCCGGGACTCCCAGCGGAGCAAAGCACGCCCCCGCTGCTGCAAAAGGGATGTCCCCCTCGGCCCCCACGGGCTCGGGGCACGTACGCCCCCTCTGCCCAGCCACCGGGCCTAGCCCGACTCACCGATCACTTCCTCCAGCTCGTAGTCATCCTTGTCGATGGACCAGGGCAGCGAGCCGGAGTCCTCCGCAGCCATGGCAGCTCCGGCTTCGAAGCTGGGACGGTGAGAAAAGAAGCTGGGCCGGGCACAGCCACGCCGCCGCCTCGAAGGGGCCAAACTTCGCCCGGTCTGGCTTCCCACCTGCCCTTGCCCAGGCACGCGGTGTCGTCACGCGCACAGCACGCCGCCGCCGCCGCCGCCGCCGCGGGGGGTGAAGTGGAGCTCCGCGGGCGCCATCTTGAGCGTGTCTCCGACTCAACGCCGGCCTCGTGCCCCGAAACTGAGACGACCCCGCACCTTGTCCATTCTCTGGCTTTCTTTTTTTCAGATGTCCTTCTTCTGCCCGTCCTTCTTCCGAGCTTTCTCTGCTTGGTATAGGGAGAGGCCTCGAGCGAGGCCGCGCACAAGATGGCGCGCGGGGTCTGCACCGGTGGCCCCGAGGCCCCGCCCTCCGGGGCATTGATGGTGGCCGGAGATTGGAGAAAAGAAGGGGGTGGAAAAAGGAGGAGACTTGTCTCGGTCATTGGTTGGAGAGCTATCAATAACGCTTTAACCCCGCCTGCGCTGCGTGAGAGGGGATTAGCATGAAGAAAAAGTGGAATTACAGAAGCGCAATTCGGATTCTTTTGAGCTACTGCTTCGTCCAGTCTGTCTAGAGTGGGAGTGAGGCTAGGAAGAGAATGCTAAGCATGCCTCTATGTCCTAAACTGAACATTCCGGTGTTCCGTTCTTCATTTTTTTTACCCAAGTGCTTCTGAGAATGCACAGAGTGTTCTTCTCCAACACAGGATGAATTAAAAAAACGTGGAAGAACAGTCAGCTCCAGATGCATACTTCTGAGTGGGAATAAGCTTTTTTCTCCTGAGCTGTCTCCAGGCAAATGAAGAACAGCCTTATTATTTTGCAGAATTTGGATTTAGAAAAGTCAATAAGGGTTTAATGTCTTCCTGCATGTGAGGAACGTTGTCAGAGGAAATGCTATTTTCCATGTTGTGTAAGCAGGAAAGAACAAAAATACCACAATGTATGTTTTAAAAGCTTCTTGCAACTGATGTCAGTGACAAAAGTTGTGGTTGGCAAGCAGGCATTCAGCTTTTCACTTATAAAAAAAATAATCATGCCAAGCAGAGGAGACCTCTCTGTCTGCTTGAACCCTATGGAAAGCAATTGTTACATCAGCACACTAAACCAAATATATATTTTTTCAATTTAGATAGCTGCCCCTCTCATAATGAGATTTAAGTTTGATTGTGCAGTGTAAAGTGACCCATATAATTGCAGGTTTATGACTTAACATCATAATAGCTGAACCCAGCCATTTTGGCTTATTCAGCAAATCATGGTTAAGTACATTATGGTTTCTTTAGTGTAATATACTAGGAAAGTGTGTTAATTATGTTTGCTGTCTTGCGTTGTTTATAAAAATAATAAAGGCAGGATACAAATAAATAAGTGACTCTCTTTCCATGTCTCCACTTTAAATAACTTTTTTTCTCTAAACGTTTTTTTTTGCTCGTGCAAAATTTACAGATACAGTACATCCAGATGATAAACCAGTTTAGTGTTGGGGTGGTGAGATTTTTAGCACAAGAAAACTTGGATTTGGAAAAATATGAAAATAATAAGAAAAAATGTTCTGCTTCTCCCATTAAAAGAAAATTCAAACCTACTGAGAGATTTATCATCAACGCCCATTTAAAAAGTCTGGGACTTCTATTGTATGATCGCATTTGCCATACTGGATTTTTGAACTTACTGTGAAGGTGAATGCTTGCTTGGAGAAGGGTCAATTTGTTACAGTGGTTAAAACCCTGGCCTGGAAACTGGGACACTTTGGACCACCTGCTCTCTTGGGCCAAGAGCCAGCGTGGGGAGTGAGGAAGAGATTGGATTAGGAGCACGAAGACCTGAGTTTTAGTCCTGCTTAGGCATGGAAGCCAGTTGGGCGACGTTAGGGCTGGATTAGGAGCAGGCTAAATTGGAGGTAATGTCTCCCTCGGAGCCCAAAAGCCAGTATTGTATAATAGTTAAAGGTGATGGATGTGCAGCTAGGTGACCCTGAGTTCCAATCCTGCCTTAGGCATGAAACCATCTAGGGACCAGCCCCTTTTTCTCTCCCTATAGGAAGAAGATGGCAATGGCAAGTCATTTCCAAAAATCTTACCCAAAAAAAATAAACCCTTCAGGAACCTATCTCTGCAATAGTCAGAATTAAGACTGATGCAAAGGCACTGAAACAAACCAACAAAGATGGTTAACAAAGTTTGGAAGAAAGAAGGATATTCTGGTTCCAAAGACAGTGCAAAAAAGGCAAAGGCAATCTTGGCGAGGATGGCCTTAAACTAGACCATCCAGTTTCAGGGATTGTCTTCTAAGAAGGATGTGGACAGACTGGAAGTGACTAGAAGAGATCACACAAGCAAAACAGTGCCTGGAAGCAGAGCCCAAAATCTGATGAAGGCCCTGGGAACCTCAACCCGGAGAAAAGAAGACCACAAGGAGACATAATTGGCTGCCTTCAAGGACTAGAAAGATTGTGAGGCAAAGGATTGTTCCATGTTGACAAGACCTGACAAGGAAGCAGATTTGGGACATCAGGAAATTCATGACAAAGCCTCATGGAGGTGGCTGAGCAGAGTCGAGTTGCCCATCTCTAATGGATGCTCTAGTCGTAGAGTCCTGTTGGTCTGGATGATCTCAAATGTCCTTTTCAACCTTTACATCCTATGACTGAGCTGTCCATTTACCACCTAGTGGGAGGTGGGTGGCAGGAAAGTAATTAAGAAACACCTCTCCAAACAAAAGGTGTGCAGATATGGAGAGGTGAGCCTTGTTTGAAAGTAAACAGGCTGCCCACTATTCAGAATATTTCCTCTTGCCCCCAAGGGCAGGCTTCTGTTCCCTTTCCGTCCTGTACTGGTCAGGCTAGCGAAGCTGGGAAGACCAGATGAGGTAGCCGCCAGCTGGTCATGGTGAAGTATTGTCGTCGAAGCAAACATGGCTTTTCTGTCTTGCTTTCCTTCTTGGCATTGATTTAGCTTCTTCTCCCAGCTTATTTTTACAGGGCATGAGCTATGAGCTGTTCAGTAACATTGGTTCAAGTCCGTGGTAGGAAGTCAGTCCAGGAAAGGTTTTAGAATTCCGATTCTGCTCGGGAGACGGAATATGGTTCATAGGCGACCAGCAGAACATATGGTTTAGAATAGTGTTTCTCAAAACTTACCAATTTTAAGAAGGGTGGACTTTGACTCCCAGAATTCAATGTCAGGCATGAACAGTCAGAACCATGCATGTTGCTGGCACTTAAGACTGTCAGAGTTCGTATCAGGTGTCTGAAATGCACCCTGAACCTGACTATACGGTCCTGATAAATATCCATGATCGAGTTGTTCCTTTGGTAGTACCCGTTGCGCCACTGACTCCGTTAACAAACTCAGCATGAAGGACACCTTTGAATGGTCCATTGGAAACTCTGCCACTCGCTCTGGGCTGTGAAGGTTCTCGCATGCTTCTCCTCCAAATCTTTCAGGCATACTCTCATGGTAACACTGCAAAGCTGGCTGCATAACTGGGGCTACTTGTGGTGCAGGGGCAACCACAACTGCTGATGCTGGGCATTCTGCACCTGCTGAACTAACTGAAGCATCACCACGGCAGGGTTCCACATCTTGGCCTCTATTCCATCTTGACGCCATAGAATAGCATCCACCACATCCTGCCTGGCTGAACTCCTGTTCTGAAGACATCCCAGTTAATCTTCTCCCATTCCTGGGTGTAAATGATGGGCATCTGGGAAATTAATGTCAGGTCCAAACAGCCTGACATTGATGAACATGCATGTGTACATACATCCATGCACAGAGACAGGTAGAAGTAGCAATTCTCAGCTATGTTCATAAAGCATGCAAAGCCACCATTCAAGAATTCATGATTGGTGGAATTAACCTGATTGTGGAACTTGCAGCCCCACGTGACTTCTGAGGTTTGTAGTCTAAGTGCATCAGGGCAGCAAATTGTGGGGAGGGAATGTACTGCAGTCGCAATACATTCTTCCAGCTTCCCTGTCTCCCCTAAAATGTTTTAGAGCTGTATTTTTCAACTTAGTAACTTTAAGAGGGGTGGACTTCAACTCCCACAATTCCCCAGCCAGCATGCTTGGAGTTGAAGAACACAAATGCTGGCAGGAAGTTCTGGGAATTAAAGTTCACACATCTTAAAAGTTGTCAAGGCTGAGAGACGCTGTTTTAAAGGATCCTGATTCCTGTTAGAAAGCTTGCAGAGAGCAGCTGGATACTAGCATTTTATTTTGTGATTGAGTAAAATTAGGAGAGGGTCTTCCTAGAGATCTCTTCCCAATTTCCATCACTCAGCATTGCACAAATCCATGTTTTTCCATATTTCCCAGACACATGCTCTTGATGTGGTTTCAACCAACAAATTTTCCAAAACAGAAGCCAAAAGAGAATCTTAGCTGTTTCCTGAAGCAATTCTTCTTTTTAATGCTGCTGAGATGGATAAATTGACTTCTTTGAACAGAGAAAAGACACTTTCTACATTTATTGGGGTCTAGAAACCTTTTATGGACTTTTTGTGTGAAATAAAAAAAATACAATTTATGGATTTGATGGCTAAACAGGATATATTCTAGAAAGAAGAGAGTCTGTTCTCTTTAAAGGGAGAACTTAAAAATAAGTCTGGTCAGTGGTTTACAGAAGGCTTTGCATTTTTTTTCATTTCCTCTGTATGATCTTTTTTCTTCACTGGGGTGTTAAAGAGTACCCCTTGGTGCAGTCAGCTAGGACTCCATTTGCCAAAAAAATCCTCTGCCACTCTGAAAGGGTACAGCCACTGTTAGTAAAAATAGGGGTGTTATTTCGGTATAGAAAAAAAAAGAGAAAGGTAGGAATTAGGGATTCAGGCTGGGGAGGAGGGCAGGAAATTGGTGACAGGCAGGAAATAATATAGACAGAAAAACAAAAAGCGTTGCCAATGAAAGAGAAAACAGGAGAAATCAAATTGAGAAAAGAGAGAGAGAGGAGTTGAGAAACCTCCTGGAAGGGAAAAGCATTTCCATATTGTTGCAAAAATCAGCAACTGCATAGAATTAAAAGCACTTGATCTTGGCTGAAAAGAAAAAAAAACAGGCATATGAAATGTAGGGCTAATTAATGCATGCAAGAAGTGGAGGAAGTAAAGTACAATACAGTATTACTTTTATTTGATGGGTGGTTAGCTATTTAGGAGGGGCTTGAAACAACCCAGTCCTCCTATGTTTAAGGAAAACACAGACGGAAGCTTTCGTATCTGCCTGTGGATAAGAGCAACCGTGGCTTGATAATTATATTCAGGAGCACTGGAATGCAGTATGAGTAGTCAATGCTTAAATGTAATTATAAAAATACTTTCCTGTCCCAGAAGTGCTCAGAATCTTGTATAGCAACCTAAAAAGCCTGTTAAAAAAGTCCACAGAAAATTGAAATACTAAACACTGAAAATACACAGAACAAACAGTTCGTAATTGCAGTCTCAACGACATTTTCATCTTGGTTCGGATCCATAAGCTACTGAAAGAGCAAGACGTTTCAATCTGCAAGTGGATTTTGACAGCAGACACAAAATAGCAGGAAGTACAGTTTATTGCAGTTGTGACACATCCCTTGAAGAAATGTAAATGGCAAATTTTGATGTCAAATTTCCATCCTATTTCAATGTTACAAAAGTTAAAAAAATGCATACTCCATTAATGGCCTCCATTTCTCATTCCCAGACAAACTGTCCTGAAATTGAAGAGAGGATTTTGAAATCTTCTACATATACTTAACCAACTGTCTATTACAGGTGGTCCTCAACTTAACCTCCATTTGTTTAGCAGCCATTCAAAATGATAATGATATGGAAAAAGGTGACTTGTGACCATTAAGTCCTCACACTTATGACCATCGCAGCATCTCCATGGTCACATGATCAAAATTTGAACACTTGGCAACCGGCATGAATTTACAACACTTGCAGCATCCTGAGGTCATGTGATCATCATTTATGACTTTCTCAGCTGGCTTCCAACAAACAAAGTCAATGGATTCACTTAATGACCAAGTGATCTATTTAACAACCGCAGTAATTTAACAACCTTGGCAAAAAAAGATTGTTAAATCCAGTGTGACTCACTACCTTCCTTAGCAATGGAACTTTTGATCCCAATTGTGGTCATAAGTCAAGGACTACCTGCAATGAGTTTCAACAACATGTAATAAAATATGCTGATTTGTTTACAACACATATTAAGCCAAACAAATCCACATTCTGAGTAAACCTGCGTTAATTATTACCTTGCATTGGCACATTATTTATGACCATCCTTGAATTTATCCGTAAAGGGAGAAAAACATCCCAAAATAATTTCTCATTCATTTTAAATTCCAATTTTCAGCAAACCTCTGCACTTGATCAAACTCCACATAAAAAATTGTATGCATTTTTTGTGACAATAAGATATATGGTCTGTTGTTAATGTCTTTTTTGTTGAGTTCAACAATATATACATTTTTACTCAATTTCTTCAGTGCAATCTTTCAGAAAGTGCTGAATTTTATATATTAGCAGAAAGTACTAATTTCAAGGCACAATTACCCTGTTTTAAATCTTAGTGTGATTCAAGAAGTGCTTAAACATATTTGCTTCCATATGAATCAGATTAAGACTCTCCCAGCAAAAAAACAAAAAAAATGAGAAATGGATTAATTTCAAGGACAGATTAAATTGAAATGACAGAGAACAACTCCCAATAACCAGAAATCTTTTTTCTTCCTTCTTTCTTTCATTAACTTGTGTGCATCATAAAAAAAGAGCTTTGGATCCATATGGTTAAGTGTACTTCAGAATTAGATGCCATCAAGCAATGCAATGAAAGAATAATTTAAATGGGGAGCAAGAGAGAAAGTGATTATAATATCCCAGCAAAAACTAGGCTAAATAAGCAAACAGAAGGAGAGATGGATTGTGCCAGCTAAGAAATGAATACCAAATAAACTATAATCACAAAAATACACCTTTAGCCCCTGAAGTTAAACTATGAAATACTACCTAAGCATACATGCAAAATAGTACTTTCAAATATCATATATCCTAAGGCTGAAATTTGACCCAAAAGCCCTGAGATAGATATAAAGATGTCTGCAAGCTGTGTCAAAAAAGTCAAAATGGCTGCCATGAAGGTATGCTCAAAGCTTGATCTGTTTTTACGTACACATAATAAGTGGGTGGAGATTTGATTACATTATCCCAGCAGCCATTTTGACTTTTTTGATCACCCTCCTGCAGAGATCTTGGGAGAGACAGATAAAAAATTAAAAGCTCTAAGTGTGCAAAGAGGCAAAACTCCAGAATTGTTTACAATAGCACAAAACTGTGTTGTTAAATAGGTGCATCATAGAACCATTCAAGAAATAGCGTGCGTGCACATGCACACACATCACAGATTAAAATTAATTTTTTACATTCAAGTTTCAAATGTAACTGCCTCCCAAACATTGGGGAAACCTTTGTATTCTCCACAGTCTAGATGTATAAATTATCTGTAGCAATTAAAGGAAAGTTTATATTTCATTACATCTTCAAAAAAAAATTTTTTTTCTCAGCTGGAGAATGTCAACTCTTTCACTGTTAAAAACACACTGCATTCCCCTGTGAAGTTGGGAGAACACTAAATTTTTCAAAAAGTATTTTAAGAAGAGATGGAAGCAGCCAGATAAGAAAGGGTCATCCTCAAGGGGTCCAGCATGTTGATCTCTATATTACTACAGGCAGTCCTCAATTTATGAACAGTCACTTAGTGACTGTTCGAAGTTCTGATGATCAGCCCCCTCTTGAACACACTTCAGGTGCTTAGCAACACAGTCACATTTATGGCTGTTTGCAGTGTACCATGGTCATGTGACCATATTTTATGTTTGGATAAAAACTGGCACTTACTTCCAGTTTTCAGCAAAACCATGCCCATAGAGAACAATGGGTTTGCACTTACAAAAACCGTGTTCGCTTAATGACTGCCACAAAAAAGGCATAAAATTGGGTTGGGTGAGTTGGTCATGTGAACAATCCATTTTATAACCATCACAACATACAAATATATTAGGCAGCTTCATATATGGTTGTATATCAAGGTCTACCTTTATACCTACAAGAATATATTACAAATTTTCTTTATATTTTCATCAATGTGTTTATGCATTCACATAGATCATTCCATGATCTCTCTTTCAGGCACTACGTTATTGCTTAAATCTGAGCCATGGGGCTTGAGTGTGTTTGAGGACTGGATTGAATGAAAAAAAAATGTCTTGTTCTGAATATCCGAGGTTGGATCTAGACTTGATTATGCTTGAAATAACCATGACATTAAAGGGATCCAGCAACCTAGCATGATTTCAGAAGAATCAAAATAATACCAACTTAGTTTTAGTACCTAATTGGTTTGTGAACATCTGGAAGCTCGTCACACTTTAAGAAGTCATAAAGCTAGTCTTGAAGCCACCAGTATTTGGTAGATGCCAGTGACATCACATGTCATGACTCACTGTTTGCATCATTTACATGATGTTATATATGGGTTCCTTCCTTAATGGAGAGATGTGAGTCAATTATGGGGTCAGATGCTTATCCAACAGACACACAAGCTGTGGCCATTTCTTCCTTCTGATTTGAAAGTGGGACAGAGAGAATTGGCCACTTGTAAAATTTATACAAACTACATTTGCCCTTAACTCTAAGCCATAAACCCCAATTTACCCACACATGAGCAGAGTTCACACCCTGTGGTAGACCTCAATGAAATAAATCATGCTAGGTTTAGCAACACTTGTGAACTCAGCCACTGTCAACTGGGCTTTGTGGCTTATTATGTATGACCGATCCCAATAAAGCTTGATCATGAAACCATGGTTAAAGCAAACTGTGACTTATAGCACTAGGTGAAATGTATGGTAATGTATACAAGGCACATGAGTTACATGCTGGCAAATCTGTGGAATGTAGCAGCTGAAAGGCCTTTTAAGGCAGGAGTGTCCAACTTTGGCAATTTTAAGATGTATGAATTTCAAGTCCCAGAATTATGGGAGTTGAAGTCAACACATCTTAAAATTGCCAAGGTTGGACACCTTTGTTTTAAGGTATTGGGGAGTTGATTGCCCTTCTTGGGAACAGGAAAAATGAATGGGTCCCATTCTCATTCTGTGGCAAAGAATAATAGTTCTTGTGATCTTCTTCCATAAGAATCTATAAACAATGTGCACTTAGCAGAAAGTAATTGGTGTTTCTCATCTTACTGGGTTTAAAAGCTTTGTTGCCATCAATCAAAGTTTCACAAAAACGATAGGAAAAAAGGAAAGCAGTAAAAATAAGCAAACAGGATTTGGATTAATTTCCCAGGAATAGCTGCCATCTGTTGTCTCCTTCTGTTGTTTCTTTTTAAGATTCCGACATGAGGCAGGGGGCTGTTCCAGAGAATCCATGAAGGCTGGGTTTACAGGGACAGCGAGGAGCTACGTGTGGTTAAACCCTGGTTCCTTGGCTGTACAGTGAAAAGTCAAGAGAAATCTTTTGAGACTCCCACCTTTTTTGCAGGCCCCATGGATCCCTCTAGGATTGTGATGCTTCAGGCCTTCAACATAGCATCATGGGAGCAACAGAGATTTAGCCAGTCGGATCCAGAACCACTTCTTGGTGGCTGGGTTTGTGTAATCACAGACAGTGATGAACCTTAAGATGCTTGGAAATTCCTTCTTCATGTTTTTGCATTTAACTGGAATCAGACGCTTGAGACGGGCTCCTGCAGAAGAAAGCCAAGATGGGAACATGATCGATCCAGGCATGAGCTGTTGGCCAGAGCAAGAGAAGTGATGGCCATAATGCTTCCCCAATTGTGTCTGATGTTCTGAACTGCCTGGCTCATCCTGGGGCAGTTCAATATCCGCAATGCAGCATGGCCTGAATGACTAAGAATGTTGACCTTGTTCCCACAATGATCAGGATCTTACCTGGGGAAAGACTGAGAGCAAACTTGGTCTGGAAGTCACACTCCTCACTCTCAAGGTAGTCATCTGAGATGACCACCACCATCCTCCGACATCTGTGGTAACACACAGAACAGGAAAAATACATTGGGGATAAGTTCTAATCCCTATAGGTTGTCCTTGACTTATAATAATTTGTTTAGTGACTATTCAAACTTACAGTGGCATTGAAAAAAGTGACTTACCACCAGTCCCTACACTTATGACTGCCATAGCATCCTCATGGACAGTTGCTCAAAATTTGTGCACTTGTATCTGACATGTATTTACCACGACTGCAGCATCACAAGCTGGTGTAATTGCTATCTTCAACTTTCTCCACCGGCTTCCCACAAACAAAATCAATGGGGAAGCTGGCAGGAAAAGTCACACATTGTTCCAGTTAAGTCTTTCTGTTTATTCCTGAAGAGCCTCACTGTACAGTATGAGATCACAGGGTTTCATACTTCATAGCACACCCCACATACCTGCCCACACTCTGAAGTGTGTGCCTGCCGGCATGTGGCTTCCACTATCCCTCCCAAGATCTCCAGAGTTCTCCTAAGCGCCTTATCTGGGATTCCTGCCACTTCCCATTTAACAACCCATGCAATCCTGGGCTTACAATGCCAATGGGGCTGCTGAGATTGCCATTACTCCCAACTAACGTTGTAATCTGACTACTTGTACTACTTCAGTGGTGGGATCCACAGCACGTCTCTTCTCCCAGATCTTATTGGAGGGCTACTAAGCTCTCTCTCCCACTCCTACCATCCCCACAAAGTCAGCATAATCTGTGTTTTACTTCCAGTTTTTTCTGTTTCTCCTACTTGGTCAGTTCAAACTTTTCAGATGTAGTTCTGAACTCACCGCCTCTCTATCAGCTCACTGGTGATGGACCACACGCAGGTTCCTGGCAGGACATCCCGATCAAAGACACAGAGCTTCAGCTTGTGTTCTGCCTGTTCCAGCTCCTGGATCATCTCCTGAACAAAAGGAATGTCATTCTGGCAATAACAGATAAAGGCATCAAAGAGCTCAGGGGCTCTTCCTGCAGAAAAGAAAGGAAGCAAATGGGACATTTGGTGAGCACCAGCAATAGTACAAGCCAACCCAATGGCAAAAATGCCAATTTGTCCAGCATGGTGTCATCCTGCAAACTGTGTAGATGGATGTTATGCCACATGTTATCCCTTGTATCTCTTGCCTCTCCTGATAGAGACTAGGATGAGAGAAACAAGTTATCTAGTTGTCTCTTGTGAAATATTTATCCCACCAAAGCCTTGCAAATTTTCCTTGATGCATCATTTAAAAAAAATTAATTTGAGTATCATGCTGAGCTCCTAGGTTTGCTTTTGGCTTAGAGTGATGTGCAAATCCATTTCTTGTGGATCATAAATCACTACTTAGGGCAGTGTTTCTGGACCTTGACAACTGTAAGATGAGTGGACTTCAACTCCCAGAATTCCCCAGCCAGCCATGCCCAGATATCCTAAAGTTGCCAAGGTTTAGAA
>JANHZU010001844.1:0-28917 GCA_032468055.1 Acrochordus granulatus
GGCGTCTCTGCAGGGCAAGAGGGGCGCCGGCCGAATCCGGTTCGTGCTGGCCCGTCCGGGCTCGCCGTCCCACGCGTGCCTCGTCCGATACACTGCCACGACGCGGAGTCTCGGCGAGCGTCCGCGCCCCTCCCCCTCCCTGCGTCACAGAGCCCGATGGCCGCCCGGAGACGCTCACCCTCCGAGGGGACCTCCATGCCTCACGGGCCACATGTGGTCCGGGCGGCCCTCGCGGTGCGCCTGCGCGGCGGCGATGACGTCGCCGGACGGGACTCCTCTTCACCCTTATAGCGGGGGTGGTACCGCTCGCCCCTTAAAGTGACCGGAGGCCTTTTTCGGGGAGGTGCCCTGGAAGTCGGCGGGGCTGCTCAACGCCCCCGGCGCCCCCTTGCCCTGGCTTATTCAGCAAACCTTGGCTTTCCCCAGGGAAGTTGCCGCAGATTTCTGTGGCCGATTCAGTGGACTTCAGAGTGTTCCTGGTTCGTGGGCCCCACATTCAGGAAAGGTCAAAGATCCACGATGGCCACCGGGTCTTGTGAGCACGTGCAGTGGCCGGAGGGCGGCTTGGTCCTCCCCTGGACAAACCCCCGCCGCCCGACGGAGACCCGCGACCCGACTCGGCTTGTCTTGCGAGGCCGCCGCCTACGCGGGCGGGGCGGGCAGGAGGGAGGAAGAGGGCCCCGAACCCCGGATTCGTGTCTTCCGCTAACGCGTGTTCCCAGAATCGAAGCCCGTCCGCCCTCGGAGCCGCAGAAAGAGCCACCGGCGGCGCGGGGATGCCTTGCCCGCCGCGGTCTTCCGGGCTCCGCGCTGCCCTTTGCGGGCCGCCGCAGGCGGGCTGCGCCGCTCGGGCCGGGGCGAGGCCGACGTCGTTGGGATGCGCAGCTGGTCCGTAGCCTGGCACTGACGCGGGGAGGCGGGCCAGAGGCGGGCAGCCCGTCTGTTGGCGGTGGCGGACACCTTGCAGCGCGGCTTCCGGCCACCGGGGGTCGCGATTGCGGCAGCGTTTGGTGCCGCCGGAGACGTGGGGACGAGCCGTTCGTGCGCCGGAGGGTGGAGGACGGGCTCTCCGGAGCTCTTTCCGAGGAGAGTCCGCCTCGGTTCGCAAGCGTGGCGCAAGCCTGAGGCGTTCTCGCAGGGCTGCCGTGCTTTGAGGCCGGGCATAAGGACAAGGGAAGGCGCCCGGGACACCGCGCCTTCCAGGCGCAGCCACGGCCCAGGCTGGAGGAGGGCATGCCCGGTGAGGTGAGCCTCGGGCGCCGCTCCCACTGCCGCTAGCCGCTTCCTCTGGGCCAGACGGAATGCAGAGTGGCCAATGAGCAGAGCGATTGCCGCCAGAAAGACCTGGTTTGCTCTGCCAGGAACAGACCACGTGCGCCCATACGAGGAGATGGTGGTAGTCCAGGTAGCTTTGGGAAAACGGATGCAGAAGACAAGCAGGAGGCCATACCCATACCCAGGCACCGATCACCCTCTGCCCGAAATCCTATTTCTTCTCGGTATCAGAAAGCAGAGCCTGATGAAGGCAACCTCAGGAAAGTGCAGCTCCTGGGCCAAAATGGGTCTGCAAGAGACAAACAGCAGGTCACAGCCTGGGGTGAGGATGGCAAAGGCCCCTGCCCCTCTGCCCTCTCCTCCGGTCCCACACCCAATCAGTCACGCCCTCCTGCCTGACGTCAGCCATGGATTCCTCCAAAGTGTTTCCTCCTGCTCCCTTGACTGTCCATCCAGCCCTTTCCCATTTGGCCAGGAAAGGTTTATTTCTGTCCTCAAGGCCTTCTGACATGGGAAGTGCTCTCACAGCTCCCCTCCAAGAAGGTCTCCCAAACGGGCAGCTTTAAATAGCCTCCCCTTCCTCCATCCACGCTTTGGGGCTGTTGCCAATGTGGGACCAGCTGAGACCCAATCCTCCCTCGTGAATGCTGCATTTCCAGCCTCATGGGAGTTGGCCCTGGTTGCCCGAGGACTGGGGGTTGGAATGGTCCAACTTCTGGTTTTCCTCTCTAGTCAAATAGTTGTTTCTAGGAGAATGTACTCTGAGTCCCTGCTTGCACTGTGCTCAACCTCACCAGTGTCCAAGGCAGGCGGCCACTCTGAGTCTAGATTTAATTTGGTGGTAATGGTTAAAAGCCATTTTCAAAACTCCCATTCTTCCAAGGTCTCACCTGTTTTCCTTGGGAAGTGATCTTTCCTAAATAGACAGCAGGTGAGGAGCAGCACCTTAAAAAGGAAGCAGTGATGTTGCCTTTACTTCCCAGAATGCAAGAGCTTTTGGCTCACTCATCACATGCATGCCCATTGCTTGCAGCCTCTGATAATCCGAACAAACCAAAAAAGATCTTCTGACTGATCACCTGCAGGCAAGACTTGCCTGCTCTAGGTGAGATTTACTTGCAAAGTAAAGATCTTTGTGAAGCCAGTTTGAAAGTTATGTTACATCTTAGGGACTGGCATGTCTTCACAAATCTCATTTACCATTTTCAGGCAGGGGGCATTCTCAGTCCTGGAACTCAGAGGATGGGTAGAAAAGTGGAGAAGATGGCTTTATGGTTGGATGTGGCAGCCTCTTTCGCTCAGCAGAGGAGAAGCTTTAAAGTGACTAAAAGGCAATTAGGTGCCCCCAATTACCCCCCACTTCTCCCTCTGTCCCGAAGACTGATGGGCTTCCTAGAATTGCATCCTGCTCCTGCAAGGACTGTGATGGGAGAGGTTGATTTGACCCTGGGCATGATGCCAGAAAGCGATCAGGAAGTGAAAGGGCAGAGCAGAAACATGTCCATGGACCGAGCACCACCTCACCTTCAGGCTGCAGAGGTGCTGGGAGCCTGGCTGCTTCCCACCCCCACCTCCACTCTCCCCAGGGCTGGTCATATTTCATCCACTTGGGCAGGCAGGTCTGTTTTGAAGGAAATGCGCTCTGAAGAAGTGGGAGCTTTTTCCTGAGCTTCCCAGATTGTAAACATCCCCCTGACCCCTCACCCACACGCCTTTTAGCACTGTCCTAGGGAAGCCTTTGGAGGACGGGGAAAGGCTGGGGCTTCTGTTTCCCAGTGCTGCCCTCTGGCCTGGGCGGGCACCTGGCGTCAGGGGGTGGGAGGGTGCTCAGATTCTGCTTTTGCCCCTGGTTTCACATGCCCAGCGGGAGTTGTTTTAGTCCCCCAAGGAGGAGATTGATAAGCGGTGTTCTTGGGACACCTGGATCAAGAGGCAGCAGAGCAGCAGAGCAGGAGAAGAGAGGCAGGAGGGCTTGTTTCAGCCCAAAGGCTTTTCCAGGAGCCAGTTCCTACTGGGCTCATAGGCTAATTCTCAACCCCATGACATGCTGGGCTCTAAGATGCAGTTCCTGGATGGGGCAGGGCACAGGGTGGGCACTTTTCCCAGTGCCAGCAGGCAGTCCTCTGTCCCCCCCCCCAGCCTACATCCATTCTGAGATATTTTCAATTTGGATTCAAGGCTCTGAAGATGGGGACAGCCAAACCAACCCCAAGACAGAGTTAATCACCTCTTGCAGAGGTCCATCCTTGGTGAATGGTGAGCTGCTGGAAGTGCCAGGAAGAAAAACCATTTTTCTCTTTGTGTTTTTCTTCGGGAGAGGGAGGCCATTCTTGGAAGCCTCGCTGCTGCTGCTACTGCTGCTGAGATGAAGCAAAGACCGGCCGTGTTCCCTGGAGGCCTCTGGGCTGGCCAAGGCTGGGCTATTCTTCAGCCATCAGGAAAGTTTATATCTTGCAGGATAAATGATCGGCGTTTCCCACTGTTTACAGCCAGGGGATCGGCTGCCTGATAGGTCAGGGCAGGAGCAGGATTGATGGGATGCTGTGTAACTGAGCCACCCTGGGGAGGACTGTTTGTCTTTCTCAGTGGATCTGGACACCTACTGGCCAGAGCCAAAAGCCTTGAACAGAAGTGTGCTGTTCCAAGGAGCCCTACCATGGCAGGCCTTGCATCCAGTTGCAGCGGTGGCTCCCTGGATCAGAACACGCACAATGCACACCAACATGCACACACACCCTCCAGATCCACCAGCCAGGGTTGCCTGTAGAGGACTATCTTAACTCTTTATTTTTAAAATTTGTAGGCCACTCATCTAAGCATCTTACAATATATTAGAATCATAGAATTTAAACATTCAAATAAAAATCCAAATATGTAATAAAATAAGCACATTAATCAATACACACAAGGAAGTAAACCACTAAATCAGCAGGCAAAGGAGTTAAATGTCTTTATGCAGCATATACATTTCAAATTAAGATATATCAAAAAGCTTTAAAGAAGAGACATGCCTTTGCCCAATGCCAAAAAGAAATTTCAGATGTTTCTTTGTAAAATGGATGCTGGCAAAAATAAAATTGGTGACAGTACAGCTGTTGAGTGATAGGAGGGAAAGAAGAGTCCTGAACTCGGTCACAGAAAGAACTGGCTGTTCTCCTGGGTAGTCTGCAGCCCTGGGTATCCTGGTGGCCTTCCATCCAATAGGAGGCTCAACTTTGGGTTTTTTTCCAAGGTTAACCCAAACATTAAAAGGGAAAAAGAAACCAGTGGGAATGGCAGTGGGTTGGGGTAGGCCAGTGCCCATGGGAAGCTGGGCCAGCCCTCTAAGCCAGGCTGAGGAAGGTGGTTGGGGGTCCTGCCTCCAAGTGTGATGGGGAAGGAAGAGGGGAAGCTCGTGCAGTAGCTTGTGATGGGGATGGAAGGCAGCTTTGTGTGTGTGCATGTGTGCACGCATGCCCACATGTGTGGAAAGACTGGCTATGGCTGCTGGTTTTCTCTCTCACTTCACAGATCAGAGGTAAGGATGGTGGAAGAGAGAAATGGGAGGGAGGATGTTGCAGAAACCAAAATACGAAAAGACAGATCTTAGAGGAGACCTTGCAAATGGTCCTTCACCATGTCAGCTATGGTGAAGGGACAGACTTTGGGTGACTGTCCACCCTGCCTGTTGCTTGCTCGTGTATATCATCTACATAGATGTTTCTACACACTTGGAGCCCCACAGAACTTTTGGAGAGGAGGGCACCTGGGCGCTCGTTTCCCCAGGGCAAGAAAGGCAGGCTTGGCGTCAGAACTCTCCTGCCAGCCTGTCTTGATGCAGATTGAATACTGAACCAGGAATGTGTTTCATGGGCTTTTCTTTCTTTATGCTTTCCTCCTAAGCCAGCATGGCCACTTCACCTGCATCTCCTGGGCTTGTCGGGAAAGTGATTACAGCAACATCCTGATTCCTGGTGCAGGAATCAGAGAAACCCTAAATTATCTTGGCCTCTAACCTGACAGGAGCATCAGGATTTCTGATCCACCTGTTGGCTGGAAGGGAACAAGGGTCTCCCTTTTCTACCTGGTGTACAGAGTGGTTGGGTATTTGTCCCTCACCCCACTTCCCCCAAACAATTGCCCCAAAGTACAGCCCATGTGGAGCAATGTTCCCTTTGACCATGGCCGCTCCAGGTGGCTCTGAAGTGAGGCTGCTGTGCTGCCTAGCTCTTGGTCAGCCAGAGGAAGCCTGCAGCTGAAGAGCTAAGCTATCGTGTCCACATGGGCAGCTGAACTCCTTGGCCAGCTGGGCTGAGTGACACAAGGCAGGGCTTCCTTGGGAAGGGTAGGCTAGCCCACTTCCCAAAATCTCAAGGCAGAGGAAGTCCAGTTGGGGCATAGCAAAGGTCCTCACAGCTGGGCTTCGGCCTCCTCCTCTCTCGGCCCCTGCCTCGTCTGCTGCAGTGGTTGAGGCGTCCGACGCATCCGGGAGATGCAGGCAAGCCCAAAACGTGAGAGGCGGTGCAGCTGGACCCGGACGCAGAAGACTTCACTGGTGGGGATCTCGGAGAAAAAGGCCCGGGCTTGGCTAATGGCCATCTCAGCTCCCGTCAGCTCCACGCTCTCTAAGACAGCCAGGATGATCTGCCGCCGGGCTTGGCTCTGCAGGCCCCGAACATCTAGGAGAGCTGACAGGTGTTTCTTCCTGGGGGTGGGCAAGAAGGAGATGGCTAGAAAGACAGAGTAGGAAGGATGCTGACCCCCCCACCTGCCCAGAGAGTTCAGCCACAAGGGGTGGCAGTTGTGGTGCTCTTGCATGGCTCTCCAAGGGGCTGAGGGCCTGTGCAGGGGACAGGGGGTTCAAGGCTCTTGACCTCAAAGGGGGGCAGTTTCTCTACTCCAGCCACTGCAGGAAAGGGGGCTGAAAGTGCTAGACTGCTTGCCAGCAACAAAGCCAGCCGAGTTGAGGGTGGAAGAAGGGTGGTTGGGGGGTCCTGCCCCCCTCCAGTCCACAGCAGCTGAGCAGGCCTAGGAGCCAGGGGCTTCATCTGGCAGGATGCAATTTAATGCTCATCTGCCCCCAAGGGTAGCACATAATGGAAGAGGCACCTGGATGTAGGCAGAGTGCTCAGGGCTGGGGTACACCTTTTTTAAGCATGAACCTGCTTAGGGAAGAGCTTAGGGTATGAAACAGTAAACCCCCCTTGTCACAATCGGGAGAAAACCTGCTCTTGGTCTGTGATGGGTACACTTGCCCAGGAGTGGAGTGCTCTCCATGGCTCTCTCTGGGAATCCCTCAAAGGGCAGGAGCAGAAGTTAAATAAGGAGCCCATCTAGGGTGCGTCCAGCCTCTGGGCTTTCTTGGAGAGCTTCTTGGCGGGAGGGACTGAGTTGGGGAGCCCCCAGCCTCCCTGCCAGCCCCAGGCTGGGGAGTGAGAGAGTGCAGGAGCCGCCTAGCTCCGCTCTCCTGCAAAAGAGTTTATTTAAAGCCCCGCTGGTTCGGAAGTCTCGTTAACCTCAGGAAGCTGGCATGGGGCCACAACGCAAGGGTGGGGTGGCAGAGCAGAGCAGCAGCAGCTACTGCCACGGGGTTAATGGCTTCTGGGGGTCTCTTTCCCAGCACGAAGGGCCATTGGCACAGAGGGGAAGAGGGGAAATCCAAGCTGCCTGCTTAGCCACTCGCCTCCAGCCAGAGAACAGCCTGGTTCCCCATCCATCCCAGGCCGGCAGCTTTGGCCAGGCACACCACTTCCTTGGATGTTCCTGGGGAAGAGTGGAAAGCCATCCAAAGCAGCACCCCATTGGGGATGATGGTGTGGCCAGGATTTTTTAGCAGGGCCAGAAACGTGTGTGTGTGCGCGCATGCGCGCGCGCCTCTCCTGCTCAGGACCCTGATGTGAGGAGGACGGTGCAGACTCCCAGCACAGAAGACTGGAAGCCCAAAGGGCATCTCCTTTCACTTCTGAGGGTTGAGGGGGTCTATATTTCTCCTTAGACCCAGGACCAGGCCTTATTGTGCTGCCGAGGAGCCCAATGGGGCAATCACCCCATGCAATTGGCACAAGGGCTTGCTCTGCCCTCCTGAGACTGCAAGCTGGCATTTGGCCCTTTGGATAAAAAGCATTTAATCTGCTTTAATCAGCCATGTTCCCTCCCTGGAAAGAAACCATCATAAGCCCCAGTGCCACGGGACATAAAGTGATAGAAGCCATGATGCCATGGGGCATAAAGTTCAAAAGGCTTGCCCCCTCTGTCTGAAAGCCCTGAAGGGGTCTGCACAGGCCCCAGAGGAGCACTTTCCCAGAACGAAGATGCAGGCCCTGCTGCTCCTGCAGCCAGGGGAGCTTAAGAAGAGCCCCTCCTGCACAGGTGCTGGCAATCCCACTCTTCCCTCCAGACAATCCTGTGCAGCCATGCTGGGCATCGTGGGGGACCCACCCCTTTCCCGAGGGTTGGCATTGACACATCTCAGGGACCAAGGGTGGAGGCCCTGGGCCAGCACCATCAGCCAAAAGATTCTCTCCGAAGATGTGCCAAAGGACCCCTCGTGCCCCAGGGGAGGTTCCTGGGCATCCTGGCAGAGCCAGTGTGATTCTTGTCTGGCTGCCAGCCCAAGATGGCCATCTGGCAGGAAATCGCGACCAAACTCTACTTCCTGTCTGAAGCTCAGCCACTTATTTTTGCCTTACTAGAGGTCTTCATTCTCATTCTCTCTCTCTCTCTTTTTCTTTCAAGAAACAACAAGTCCAGATAGCACAGGAAACGTCCATCAGCCGCACTTAACGGGTGATCTGTTGCCTCCGAACAATTCCTAAGGATGCAATCAGCAGGAAGATGGAAAGAAAAACAAGGAGGGAGGCCTGATAAGGCTCCGCGTCGCCCTCCCGCCTGACGCAGTCGGCTGGCAGCCCTGCAGAGCTGTGTGGGCAGTGGGGAAGGGAAGGGTATTTATAACTCCCCAGCCTCCCCTGTCCTGGGAACTGGAAATGACAGTCCTGGCTTCCAGGAACCAGTTACGCCAGGCCATTCTGGGGAAGGTGGAGAAGGACACCGACAGCTCCCTGCAGGAAACCTGGGAGTGTAATCTATGCCTCAGTTTCCCCTGCAGCGGTCAAACGGTTCTCAAGGCGAGAGAGGACCAGAGGAAGGCTGCCAAGGGACGAGGGGCTGGCCGGCCAGCCAGCATCCTTAGAACCGAGAGGAGACGATCAGGGCTCTCTTGGTCAGACAGCTCCGAGGTTGCTTTGTGCCCCTCTTGGTAGATTAGTTGTGGGAGAAAGAATAAGGGCAAAGCAGTACAAAAATGTGGGGGAGCTTAGAAGGGGAAGAACAGGACCCCTAGATTGCCTGTGAAAGCCAACAGATGAGGGAGGGAGGTGCCTGGCTTGGACGCTTTCTTGTGGAGGGCTGCTTCTTGTTTGCCTCCTGAATCTCGAGCGTTGCTCCTTCCTCAAGAGATGTGGCCACCACTATGTTCTGATGGGTGGCAGGTCTCTGTAAAGGAAGGGGGACCTGGCAGCAGCCCAACCTTGAACTGCTGCAAGGCTGCTCATTTGGGGGGTAGCCTCTCCTGAGGGCTGAGGACTCTTGCCCATGTCCTTGCTGGTTGTCTTCTGCAGGCAAATATCCCCCCCAAGTACCCTTTTCCACTTTTGAGTGGAGCGACAGCCTCACCACCACTGAGCGGGTGTATCTTGGGCATGTTTTTGGTCCAAAACAGGATCCTGGCTCTCAACAGGGGGCACAGTGTACAGTGTTGCTGCCCAGCTTGGAACAACCCAAGTTCACTGTAGCCCAGAGACTTGGACAGAGTGGAGCCTCAAAGGGGTACTCAGGCAGACCAACTATCTGGAAGGAGGTCAAGAAAATGCTCCAGCTTGACCAAAGGAGATAGGATAGGGTAGCTTCTCCATGGCTGTTTTGATACATAGGAGAGGCAAAAGCACTGCCTGATCTGATGCCAACCTCAGTCAAAAGAGCTACAACAAGAGCCAGCCAACAGCCCTGAACCTAGAATGAAAAAATGAGGATGAAAGCCAACCTCAACCTTTTCCAGAAGCTTCAGCTCCAAGCTTGGTTGGACAACAACTGACTTTGAAGGCTTTTCTGGATCTTCTGGCCATTATAGCAAAGAGGATGTTGATGCAGTTGTGAGGAACCAATGGTTCCCAAGATGGGGCTGGACTGCAACCCCCATCATTCCCATGTATTAGCTTCAGTGACTGGGGATGGAGGCAGTTGGTGTCGAGTTCCATCTATCGAGATACATCCTAGCCTAGAGAGCCTAGGTGGTCCAGTCTATCAGGAACCAGTGGAATGAAGTACTGAACAAAGGGGAAGGAAGTTCAGAATGACCAAAGGGATGAATGGCCAGAGTGGAGATCCAATACACCTGGAGGACACTGGGGAAGGCCAGCCTTGAATGGGAATGAGCCAGCTCCCAGGGAGCTGAACAATCTCCTGTGGTGGGGAATCCTAAAACCAAAATACTGTTCAGAGGCACCAGCAGTGCTCCTCTGGCTGTTGCAGCTTTCCAAAGTAATCATGCTGGCTAAGGTGATCTCTGCTCTGCTCCAGCCGGGCTCTTGGAGGCCTCTTTATGGCTCAGCAAAGACAAGAGCATCTGCACATGCTCTTGAGACACCAGGATACCCCTGAGGATCAAGGCTTTACCTCCCCACTCTCTGATTTCTGACTCACTGCACATCAGGAAATGCTCTGGCCAGGAAGGCCACTTCCATCTGGATGGCAGGCGTGTCTTCCAGCTCAAGGATCCCAGCCAGGTGTGGCACGACTGAGTCCAGCCAGGATGAGGAAGATTCCTGGAGGAAGGGAGGAGACAACAGAAGCCTGAAGTGGGGAAGGAGTTAATTATAGACAGTCCCTTGCTTGTTCTGGCTGGAGATTGGGGAGTTGACGTGTTGCATTTTCAAACAAACACCCTCAGGAAATGACCTTGTCCAAAAGCCTGTCTCTGTTGACCCATGGAACACTCTGCTGGAAGAGGTGAAGGAGAGGTCCCCAACAACTCGGGAAGCACAGCACAATCAGGCCTGCCCCAGCAGACAAATTCTGCTCTTCAATGGACCCTTCCCTGAACCAGAGGTCAGCCAAGAAGAGGGATCGTTTCTCTGCCCCCTCTTCTGATGGTCTCAAGACCAGAGCAAGACATCCCGGAGAGACATCTCCACCAGCCTAGTGACCTTCCCCAGGGCATAGATATCTCCCATCCTTGGGGGCTTGTCCTTTAGGCACAGAAGGCAATCCTTTCTCTTTCCGATTCATTGAGGGGAAGGCCCCAAAGGGCAGGGAATCCTGCCTGCTGACACCCATCCCCATGAGCCCCACATTTTTCTCTGCTGCTCATCTCACCAGCTGAATAAAGAACTCCTGCAGCTGCTTGGCCTCACTCCGGAGTCGATTGGCCACCTTGGCTCTCATCTTGGACGAAGTACAGATGATCCGGACCCGCATCAGAGGCCGGACATATTCGATCAGCACCCGCCGGTGAACCTCTCTCACCAGCATCTGGGGGTCAAAGTGGCAGAGCTGGGAGAGGACTCAGACTTCTGGAGCGTAGGTTAGGCTACAGTTGGGTCTAGGGATTTACCCAGGCAGGAAAATAAAGTTTTGGAGCCATCCAACATCCATGGTTTCTCTTTGGCATTAATCATGTAAGAGGTGCTCTGCTGGCCCTCAGGGCAATCTGGTGCACAGAACCTAAGAGAGGCACTGGCTCCTGGCAAGGCACCAACTGCTGGGAGATGTTGGCACACATGTTGACTCACACAAGCAGATCTGTTGAAGGCCAGGAGAAATCAAGCCAGATGGACAGAGTCCTTTCTGGACTGCCCTTCCAGCATGTTATTGCATTGGGATAAAGATCTGCACAAGAGTAGGCTCTTTGACCAGGCTGGTGACACTTGGCAGCTTCTTTCTCTGTGTTCTCACCTGGTAGGGCTCTAGCTTCATCTTCCTCAGCTTCTGAGCATGCTCTGCAAGGAGAGCCATGATAGTGGAGAAAGCCTCGGGGTTGTTGAGCCATTTCCTCTTCATTAGCTTGTAGAAGTAGGGCTGTTTGGGAAGAGGATGGAGAAGGGACACAGTCACGGGTGCAACTTTAGAACAGGTCCATCTTTGGGGCTCAATAATCTCCAGAGACTTCAGCGATATCAAGACTTGCTGGGGAATTCTTGGAGTTGAAGTCCATACATTTTGAAGTTGCTGAGGCTGTGAACCCAGCTCAAGTGCATTCCTACAACCCACTGCCACTTGCCTCAACCAGGGAGGCCAGGGGATGAGATGAAAGATGAAAGAGATAGCAGCTCTCCTGGTGCAAAGGTGGGAAGGATGCAGCAGCCCAGCCCTTCCCCCTCCCCTCCCCTCCCCCTTGCTGCTCCTTAAGGGTTCCTGGGAGATCATCCTGTTACCTTGAGGCTTTGAAAGAGGTGGTCAGCCAGCACACGATTGCACAGCCTTGTCACTTGGCCAAGGGATGAATCTGCAAGCTGCCTCACGGCCTTGCTCTCCGGGTGACCAAACCTTGCCAAGTGCTCCAGATAGTCCCTAGAAGAGCAGCCTCGTCAGAAGAGCAGCATGTGAATCATCACAAAGCCAGCAAGACTCACAGGTATGGGAGGCAGCCTCCTTTCCATCCCCACTTATTTTGGAAAAGAGGAAAGTCAGAAATTGGGCAGGCAGGGCATTCTGTGCTATTGTCAACCTCAGGTCCACTTTGGCTCTCCCTGGGTAGATCCTCCAGATATATTTTAGAACTACAATTCCCTCAATTCCCAGCCAACATATGAATTCTGGGGATTGCTATAGCCCAACACATCCCACACAGCTGATGGCTAAGCCCTCATGGAGGATCCAAACATGCTCAGCAGAATATATTAACAGTGGGGCCATGGCAAACACCTTGGAAGGGTCCACCCTTGGAAGTATTCGAAAGTGAAAGGACTGATGGCTGGGCAGTGGCATAGAGTAGATGGGAGGCTGGGTGAGGCTTAGGGGAAGGATGAGTGAGGAGGGGGAGAGTACAAGGGAAGCTCCCAGAAGTCCTAGGGCAAGGAGGCAGAGGCAGGCAACGGCCCTTCCACCCAGCTTTTCTTTCTGGCATCGAGTGGGGGACACTGGCCATCTGGCCCCAGGCTCAGGCTGGCCTCAGGTGTTGTCTTGCAAGCACCCAGCTGTGTGCTAGCTCTGGCTTCTGGCTATCATAGTTGGAGTCTAGGCTTAGCATGTTGTATACAAACACACTGAAATCCAAGTGGACTGAACCAAATTTGGACTGAAAAGAGTGGGATGTCCAGAAACTAAGATGTAGGCAGGAGGGCCCAATGGGAAAGGCTTCCTTGTTGGCATCAGGTGCTAGGGGATACAACTCACCTGAAGGGTGGGCAACAGTTGACCAGCATGATGGTGCGGCCCATGTAGCTCTCAGGGGTGAGGCTGTAATCCATCTGGCCTTCGTGAAACTTTTCAATTTTCTTCTGGAAACTGCAGGGAGCAAAGGGGATGCCAGGGTGGAAGACCTTCAGGGGGCAAAGTAGCAGAAGCCTCCTCTCCAAGGGGCCTGTTCTGCATGGCTGCCAGCTCCACATTCCTGCTCTGACTTTAAACCTTCCAGCTCAGAAAAACCCACCATTCTATTTCTGCAGCAATCCCAGATTCAGACCCTGCTAAATCTAAGAAATGGGCCTTCTCCTAACCACACCCAAGACCACCTGGGTCCTCTGGCCAACTTTGGAGGGCAAGGTACCAGCTGCTTGAAAGGTCTCGTTGCACACACAGCCATGCCTTCTCCATAACCCGCTTACCCCATCCATGCTCAGGAGCCCTACAAGACCTCTACCTACCACCACCACCACCCTGCAATGCACTTCATAGGAGCCTTATGTCCCTGGAGACGCAGCCTTGATTCAGACAAACCACCAAGCACACTCAGAAGCCAAAGACTCTGAAAATAGGAAGCAGACAGCTAAAAATAGCTCCTGGCCAGTCTCTGGCTGTCCACCCCAGAATCCCTGACCGCTGGGCTCTTTGTCTTGAGGCTCCACCTTGCTGGCACTTCCTTATACATGGGCCATGGCAGCAATTTATACCCCAAGGTGAACCCTATTCCTGGCAGCTGGTTTGAAATGGGCACTCTGCACCGCGTTCCCCCTCAGCCCATTGCATGCCCCCTCTGTGCCACCATCTGTGTTTTTTTCTTCCACAGGAAGCACACACAAGCAGGGGATGTTTGTGATGGGGGTGTAAGGTGCTGGACACCACTCAGGGAGGGGGGATGACGAATCTCAGGCCTTTTGGAGACCTGGATATGGTGGCAAAAGCCAGAAGTGCTCTCTGCGGTGGCACTTCTTGTTTTCCACTCCGCCTTGCCTTGGGTAGAGCAGCCCGTCCTGGTTCCCTGAGGCCTTGCCTTGTGGGGGAGAAAGACCACCTGCAACTGCTTGCTTCTCTCCCCTGACTTGCCCTTCTCTACCCCTGTAGAGGAGTACAGAGATAGCATGGACACAGACATGTGGCAACTGCTAGCAAACGGCAAGACCAAGAAAGAAACGCAGCTGCCCCACCTTGACCCTCTTTGGCTCCAGAGGGAGGGAAGTAGACACCGCCTGGCCTTTTGAGATTCCGCTTTTCTGGCCAGGACCAGCGAAGTGGTGTGCCAGTACGGCTTGTGGGGCCTGTCTCCTGATCTGGCCGGCCTCAAAGGCTGACGGCCTGGGCAACTTGCAGGTCTTTGGCTGACTACGCTGTGCAGGCCACACTCTCCCTTGGCACCCACTGCGAACCCACCTAGCCTACCTAACAGGGCTGTTCTTAGAATCAGAGAAGCCCATTCTTGTCTTGAGCTGCTTGGAATGAAGCAGAGTAGTTGGCAATAATGAATCAGTGCCCATTTGCAGGGATTCACCTCCTTCCTTTAGGATCTAAATCTAAGCATGAAGTGCTGCACCAGATTTTCCTGGCTTTTGGGCCCTCATCACATCCCCAGAAAAGAAGCCATGCTTCAAGTACCAGTGCTTAGATTTTGGAGAGGAAGCACCTCCCAGCACCAGATAGAGAAACTGCCCCAGACTGGTCGATTGCCCAGCAACATCTTCTGGGGAAAAACAGTCAAAAACAGATGCCCCAGATGGAGTCTCCTTAAAGCAGATTTCCCTCCTCAAAGAGTACTGGACTATGACCCCAGCACCACAGAGTCTATAGTCGAGCAGTTGGGGGCTTTCTTGTGCCCCCTGCCCAGCTCCGACCTGACAATACCTCTGCAAGAACTCTGCCAGGCTGGTGAGGCAGCAGTGGGCCACCTTCCTTCCAAAGTCTTCTGTGATTTGAGGGGCTTTGTCGGCATGCACCTTTAGCACCTGTAAGGCAAGAGGAAAACTCAGTAGCTGGGCAAAATCTGCAAAGCCTCCCTGGATATTCGTCCCAGGCAGCCCTGCAAGGGGGGCAGTCTTCTACCAAAAGGAATGAGCTTCCTGCAGTGAGAAATGAGGAAGAGGGGCATGAGGGTGAGCTGCCCCCTTTGCTGCCAGAGCCAATCGGCCATCCTCGAAGGGATCCTTTGATGCCCGGGCCTCTGATGCCATCTGCTTACATTTATCTAAGCACCGAGCTGGTGTCTCCAATGAGTTTGGATTATAATCCCCATCATCCCCAGCCAGTTGGATGAGGCAAATGCCAGTGTACCAGCACTAAGGGAAGGGACTGGCTACTGGGGTGAGGGACAGATGGCAGCTCCCATCACCACGTGGTTCACTGGGGAGAGGAGGAACCTTTGGAGATAGTGCAGTTCCTGAGGGTTGGAAGTCTTCTCAAATTCTCCCCAGTAAATCCCCAGGACAGAAAGAAGCCCAGATGGGTTGCCTCATTTTTCCAAATTAGGATGGCATGAATGTAAGCCCAGATTTTTTATTCTTGTTTGGGGAAGCAGGCCATAAGGCCTGTTCCTGTGCTACGCCACGGGCAAGGGGGCTGTTTCCCACAACAGTCAACCAAGGATGCTCGGCCTTGTGTCTGAACCAAGCCCAGATCTTGCCCTCCTCCAGTTTTTAAGCCAGGGCCAATGGGCAGAAGCTCCTCCCGACTCTTGCTCTGAACACAGGAGGTTCAGTGCAGGGCTGGGAGGCTGCCGGTGATGTGCCCGGTGTGGGGCCATTTCCCGTGTGGCCAAGCATCCTGGAAGGAAGCCTGCTGCCCAAAGTAGAAATGGGGGTTGAGATTCCAGAGCTGGGTGGAGTGCCTCACATACCAAGAGGACCTTGCTGGACAAGCCAAACTGAAAGCTGTCGTCCTTTTCTTCTTGCGCCCACATTTCTTCCTCTTTCTGCAGCTCTTGGTTCATGCCACTGATGATTGTCACCTACAACATGCCACAGGGAGAATCCACAAATGAGAGTCCACAAAACTCCATTTTAAGGGAGCCACCAGTTGCTTTTAGCTCTGGGGATTCCAGTCCGGAGATATGTGGATGCAAAGAGACCTCCTGAGGCCAGCTGGTTATCTCCTCCCAGAGCTTGCCCAAAGAGACTTTTTAATGGATTGTGACATTTTTATGGCAGGGCAGGATTATTGATGATCTTTGGGGCCGCCTTGCAAGGTGGTCAGCCCAAGAGACACCTTATGACCTCTTGTGATCTAGGACCCTACAGTGAATGAGAACTACCTGTCTTGGGGTAGCTATTAAAGGCACCCACAAAGACATACAAAGCTGGCTCTGGAAGAGCACCTCCGTATCTGAAGCAGCCTTGCTGAAGATGCTCTGATTTATGGCAGAAAAGGGAGTCAGACAGGAGAGCAATGCACAGCTGTCCACAAGCCTGGATCCTCCAAGGGTCCTGTGCCACACAGTGATTCTGGAGCACCAGCTGGGGAATGGTCAACTGTCCCCATAACTTCAGGTTTCACCCTTTCAATGCCATGCTTTGATTTGCATTTGGTAGGCCTGGAGCCTCGGGATGGAGGAAGCCCCTCTGCCTCACCCCTGGCCTGCTGTTACCTTCACAGCTGCAATGCACTGCTCCTCCAAACTTTGCTGCATTTCCAGGGACAGGAGGGGGCCAAGCTCCTTTGGCCTGATCAGGGAGGAGATTTCTGGCCGGCTGAGGACCTCCCTGTTGTAAGGAGAGAGAGAAAGAAAGAGGCAGTTTTCCACATCATCCAAGTCCCTCCACGGTACCTGAGTGGTGTCACCTTCCTAACCCCAGGCAGGAAGCTGCTGGACAGGGCGCAAAAACAGTGCAAGCATCACCAGTGGTCTTGGCTTGGGGGCTAAGCTCTGCCATTGAAGAGAAGTTTGTGGGAGGATCCAGGCCTCCATTTCACTCCTTGGGAGATTCAGTGCTTGACCTGAGTGCAGGAATATGTCCATGACCTTTTGTGGGAGTAGAACCTTCCACCTGGGCTTAGTTTTCCTTGAGCTTGTAAAATAACTCTACAGTATGACACCTAGTGCCTTAGCTTGGCCATGTCCTCTTCTGGGACACCTCTCTCCCCATCCCACCCCCACACATGAACCACATGCCAGCGACCAATCAGCATTTCCACTGGGACCCTTTGGATCCATGCTTGGTGGGCAATCCTGCCATCAACACAGCCCAGGGCTCTCTCCAGCCTCTGCCTCTGCCTGCTCTTAGCCGCTTACCTTCGGTAGATGTTGCTGTTCCAGTCCAAGACAAAGTAGAGCTCGGAGAGGCTCAGCTGCTTCTGGACGCCCTCTGCCAGACAGCGGGCCAGGCCCCGGTGGTAGCTGCCCAAGTGGACGCCAAAGGCCTCATACACCTTGGGGTAGGCATGCAACAGGTGACACTTCACATTGTTCAGGTCCTCCACCATGCACTTGGCCAGCCGATCCATCTGGGTGGCAATGGTGCCTGCCCGGCCTTCCATGCACTGCCACAGCTTATGGCCCACCAGCCTGTCCACCGCCTCAGCCCACTGCTTCCTCATCTGTCGGGGCCGGGCCCCGGATCCCCCCATGGAGTCACTGTGTGTTTGTAGCCACTTGCAGTCGGCATCTTCCTCCTGCTCAATCACTTTCACCAGCTGCTCCAGGGGCAGGAAGGCACTCTTGGCAGTCAGAGACTCGGCCAGCACTGACCACAGCTCCTTCTGTAGTGCCTCATAAAGCAGGGCCACGTCCTTGGCCTTCCGGCTGCCATCCTTGTTGCTCTCCCAGCTGCTCTCCTGGGCACACTCAGCTTCCAGCTCAATGATGTGCTCATCGGCCACCAGGAGGTCTCTCTGATGGATCAGGTTGAGGATTTCCAGGACTGAGCGAGGGACAGAGGGAAAAGAAGCTTAAGACTTGCCAGCTTATGGCCCACCAGTCCCCCTCAGGCACAGAGTCTTGGACAAGTCTTGTTCCAGCCAAGCCTCCCTCACAGGAGGTGTGTTGCTTTTGCTCCTAAATGAAAAAAGGCTGAGACTCTAATCAAGCCAAGAATCAATCAAGCAGAAGAAGCTTTCTAAAATAATAAATCCCAACAGAAATAACCATCATCAGCCAAAGCTCAGCCGAGTCCTCAGTCGTTTTTAAGAACATAAAGGGGTCCTGAAACCCCAGTTTTTGACAACTGCTGCTCTAGAACTTGGCTTTGATGTCTATCAATAATGGAAATGCAACTGAACAGTTGAATTGTGGCTGCCCAGGGACAAAGCAGCTTGCTCCACTACCCAAGGCTTGCACACTTGAGGTGTTTCTCCTAAGAGGAGAGACACATTTCTAGGGGACAACCACATTGACAAAACACTCTGATTTTTCACATGTGCCAGGGGTCAGTATTTAAAGAAGTGACCCACAGAGGAGTGGAGTAGCCCGGCGTCAGTTAGCCTCCTTGGGAGAGGCTCTAAGTGACCTGGAACCAGAAGGGGCCTGGCAGCCATGTGCAGGGAGGCAGAGGACCCTGGCTCCATGCATGTCCTCTGCTCGCAGGAAATCCCAGGCTGAAGTTTGGTCTTGCAAGAAATTCAAGCTGCCTGTCATCATCATTGCAGGAAGGGACCTTCCTTGCCCACAGCCTTGGAGGGCCGAGGGTCTGGTGGGGCTGAAATCAGCCTCTTCCATTTCCCTGGCCTCATGGAGGGGAAATGCCCCAGACAAAACGACATAGCCGCCTGCCACTCTGGTGGCCCGACCTTGTCAGCTGAATTGCAGCCATCAGCTGGGGGTGAGGGCAGGCAGGGGCAAGGCTCTTGCTTTGAGCAGTTGGATTCCCTGGGGTTCAAGCCGAGAGATGTGGCTGCCCTGATCAAAAGCTCCTATGTGCTCCCTTTCAGGTCTTCAACCCCCTCTGATAAAAAGTGCAAGAACAAGAATCAACATCAGCCAGTGTGAATCTCATTCAGCCTTCCCCAACCTGGCGCCCTCTAAACAAGACTGGATTTCCTAATCCTCAGCCCAAAGAGCCAATGACTGGACTAATCAGGGGCAGTGAGTGCTGGAAATAAACAGCCCCAAATGTTATAGCAGCATCTGAGCAAAGACATCATGGAGAAGGAAGAGGGGCCAAGAATCACGGCAGCGCAACCAAAGTAAATTCCTGGAGGCCCCTGGCTGGCTTCCCACAACCTGATGGGCCATATGGACTTCTGGGGCTTAACTTTAGCCAAAGAGCTCAGCCATTTCCCATGGATAAGTTAGCCATGATTGGTGGTAACTGCAATGGCATGTACAAGCCAAGGTTTTAAATGCCAGAATGCTGGGTCATGATTGCGCTAGGATGAAGCAAGACCACCACATTCCAGCTTCCTGGGATTTGTCCTTCAGAGGAATTGTGCAGGGGCAACAAGCCACTGGGTTTGGTGTGGCTCCAGGGAGGGGATGGGAGACTCTTGCTGGGGCCTCATCCCTCCCTGCCTTGCCAAGAGAAGTGCCACTGGCTGCTTCTGCTTAGGGCCTCCCTTGGGATGGGAGAAGGCTACCAGGCCCCCAAGTTCTGGCGGCAGGGCAGCCTGGCTTCAATGGTTGAGAGGGACATGTGTGACCTCCCTGGGGGATCTAGCTTCTAGGTCCAACCCATCAGGACAGCATCACAACTTTTAACTGCAGTTGAAGAAGAGGGAACCCAAGTCACAGCATGCTCTCCACCCATCTGTCTTGGCTGGGGCACCTCTCCAGCGCCACAGGCAGAGAGAGCCTTCTACTCTACCACCCTGAGCTCCTTTTGAAAGGGGAGGGCCAAGCCCCCTCCCTTATCTCTCCTTCCTCATCTGGCACCAGCTCTTTTGCTGAGCCCAGCTGGATGAGGGCTCTGAGCATTGTTGGAAAAGGACAGGGGTCATTGGGGTCGGTAGGGGTGTCACAGCCTTGGATCTCAGGTGAGGAGGGCATCACCGCTAACTGGTCCTGGCCCTGAAACTTGGAGAGGGGGAGGAAGGGTCTTTCCAGGCCTCTGGAAGAACGCCGAATGGCTTCTGCACATGTTCACCAGCGCCTACGCTTTGGCACCTTGTTTGGGAAGGTCACAGGCCACAACTCATTAGACGCTCCTGCAATCAGGCGCTGAATCATGAAATGGGAACAATGAATCTGGGTTTTAAAAAATATACGGACAGAGGAAAGAGAAGCTCATTAGCCCCCGGTGCTCATAACCTGAGTAAACAGGCTGCCCAAGGTCAGTGACGCCCAGGACCCCTCCTCCAGTCCTCAGAGGAAAGCTGGGAACTGCATGAATTTGTAATAAGTCACTTTGGACAGCTAAATATCACTCCTGGGGAAGCCAGAGACCCGTTTTCAGAGAGCAGGCAAGCAAGACCCCGAAGGTTCTCGGGCTTCGGTGCCACGATTTCTCAGGCAGGACCCCCAGAATAGGAAAAGGCATAGTGTTCCTGGGATGTCATCTTGTGATCTTGGCTGAAACCAAAGTTTGAACCAGCCTCTCCTGCTCACAAAGCTATTCTTGACGGCTAACCCTTCTTTGGAAGGAAGTAGGGCTTTCCTGGGGCTTTTAAATTACACTTAGGAGATCTTATTAACATGTACTGTAGTTCTTGTGAGCTGCCTAGAATCTGGTAAGTGGGCGGCACAGAAAGAAACAAACCATGGCAAGTTGAAACTAATCAGGGCTTAATATATAACGTTTATCTCACTTTATTGTGGCTGTTTTCTCTACAGTCCTCTGTCCTTGGCTGTTACAAAGCCAAGCCTATTTTGTTACTGAGTTACAGCACAAAAATGCAAGAAAGCAGTGCAGCACAATGGGGTGCACACGAGTGTACACATGGCACGGGTCAGCACTTCCTTACCCCAAACCCAGAATTGCTAAGAGGCCCCTGCCCAACTCTAGAAAAGGACACAGCTTGCTTTAAGCAATTGCTGGCTGAGGCAATCCCCTGCCCACTCTCAACCTTTCCCCTTCCAATCAGCCAAACCCTGCAGCTCTTTCAGGTCTACAATGCCGCCAGGCTGGCTGCTGCATGGGATCCTTCACCCCTGCAGCTGTCCTGGCTGGGGGTGGGGGTCTCTCCCTATTCTTGGCAACACTCTGAATGGGGCACAAACTGGGCGAAGGAAAGACAGGCTGGAGCAAGCAGGGTCAATCCATGTGTATCAACCATACCCTGAAATTATTCATGGAGACCAGTTACAGCCTGCGTTTCTGCTCAGATGAGTTTTCAAGGTGATTAACATCATTGAGAAATTAATTAAAAAGGTAATGTTAATGTTACAGGCAGACAACAATTGAACATCTGGACAGAGGGCTGGATAAACCTTGTGCAAAGGCAGAGAGGCACATGAAGCTCTTGAGACGATGTGGCTAAAAGGGCTAGGTTTTCAGAAGACTTCTTAGACAGGCTGCTTGGCAATACAGATGAGATATCCTGGTTGTGTCATGGATGGTCCACTTCTGGCTGCCTTGGATTCAGCTCTTTGCTTGGGGATCAGCAAGGAATTGCCTGCAAGCAGCCTTCCAAGACATTCCCCTAAAGAGGCAGGGATGGCAGTACACTGGAAGGCAGAGGCAGTGCGCCTAGGCCTTTTGGCCCCCCGGATGTAAGCTAGCAGTCAAAGCTGGTCCCTGGATTCGGCATCCCCATCAGGTCCCCCTCAAGGGCTGCTCTGCTCGAAAGAGAGAAGGCTCCTGTTCAGTTCCTGTCAGCCAGACTCACCTGAGAGTGGCTCCTTGGGCTTGAGGTCACATTGTTTGCCTGCTGGGGTCACCTCCAAGCCCTCCGTCTGGCTGAGTTTCTCCACCAAAGAGGCCCGGCGCACCTTCCCACCCAGCCCGATCTTCAGGAAGGAGACACGCTTTGTGACATCCCCACTGCCGTTCTCTTCAGCCAAGCCGCAGTCTGAGAAGCCCTCCTTGCGGCGACCGTTGAAACGCTGCAGCAAGCTGAAGTCCTCCGAGCAGCGCCGGGGTTTCTTCTTCTCTGGCACCCGCTGCCCCAGGTTGCCCTCCATCAAGGGGGGCATCAAGCGCTCCAGGAAGGGCCGCCGGTCGGAGCCCTGCTCACCACTGGGTGACCGCTTCTCCCCACTCTTCCTTCCCTTGCCCAGGCGGAAGGGGCTCAGCCCCACCAGCTTTTCCAGGGTGGCCCGGCGCCTGTAGTGGTCCTCAGGGCTCCCACTGAACAGGCCCCGCTGAAAGTCTCTGGGGAGGGACCTTTCTCGCCTGGGGGAGATGCCCCCGAGGAAGGAGTCCTTCTCATTCTCCTCCAGGTCCTCCTCAAAAGGATTGGCCCCCGGACTCTCCTTTGCCAGGATCAGTGCCCCGCTGTGGCAACCACCCCCGCCACTGTCCCCAGGGCCTCTGTTGCCCATCTTCAGCTGGGAGGGGTTCTTGAGGACCGGCATGGCGTCTGCGTCTGCTGGGCCCTGTGGAGAAGAAGGGGGTGCTCAGCCATTGCAAGGAATGGCATGGAGGCACTCAGGGGGATCCATTTGGCACATGAGATCTGGGAAAGAAGTGGGACATCCCAGGACCCGTCCTCAGAATTCTGCACCCAAAGGCCTGCTTCAGCTGTAGAATCTGCCAACATGGCTGTGTTTACACAACATGCTAGGCCATAAAGCAAGGTTTATCATTGACCGTGTGGGTTCTGCCCAAAGACAGGAGACCCCCCCATGGACATGTTTGCTTCTCCATTCAAACTGGGGACCTTTGCTTTGCTACTGGATTAACAGAAGCCAGAAGTCTCAGCTCCACTGGAAATGCCTCCACCCCTCGGAGGAGGACGGACAGGAAAATTCCCCTGCAAAGCACTTTTGGAACACCATGAGGACCAAGGGGAAAATGCAGGCAGGCAAGTGAGGCTGGCTAGAGCCCAAATAAGGGCCCAGTCAGGACCCCCCACCCACAGTGTCCCCAGCAGAGGAGAGAAGGAGGAAAGACAGGCAGGAAAAGCTGGTATTCCTGAGCTGGAGCATCTGACCACAGCTGAGATGCACCAGCCAAAGTGTTTCTCCACCAGACACTACCTTGGCAGCCCAGATGTTGGTGGGATTCTAATAATAAAATGCACAGGCATTTTATTATCTCTTTGGAAGCTGCTCCTGGCATGGTAGGTGACAGAGTTCAATTGAAGGAGCCACACCTCCCGTGGACTCTTGACCCACAGAAGCAGCTGGTAGAAGGCTGCCAGGCATGTCACTTGTTTTACTCCCTACTTCTGTGCAGCTGCCCCCTTCGCTACATGATCCCCCTTTTCTGCTCTTGGTTACTACTTCTTGCTGGGAAGGGCTTCAACATTTTCTGGCAGATGCCTCTGACAGCCAAATTCGTTCCTTGCAGCTTCAAACTGTCTGTGCCCCCTCTCCCTGGCAAGAGCAGCTGGCCCCACAGATGGAGGTCTGGCTGCTAAGACTGCAAGGATAGGGAGTATCAAGGAACAAGACAGACCAGGAGCAGGACAGAGGGAGGGAGGCAAAGCTTCAGACTCTCAGCTTAAACAAAGATTCCCAAAGAAAAGGAAATGGAAAAAATAAGGGAAGCCTTCCAGGAGTCCAGCAAGGACAAGTCAAGCATTCATTCTTTGTCAGCCCCAGCTGAGAAGACCTTGGAAAGCCCACTTACTTCCCCCTGGGACGCTCCTCTGAGGCTGGATTCAGAAGCCTGGGATAGTTGAGCATTCCTTTCCATGGGTTTCAGAGGATTTTTTCAGCTGCAGGCAGGAGGCTCCTTGCGAGGGCTTCTCTGGGGGTGGTTCTGCAGCCTCACTTCCACTTTCATTCCTTCCCTGGCATCCTTCCCCAGCCCCACCTCTGCTAATCTGTCAGCAGGTACCCAGAGAGCCTACAAGCTGCAGTCTCCGAAAGGGAGAAGGAGTTTGCAGTACCTTGTAGGAACCTGGGACTTCCCTTCCCCGCACAGACAAGGTCTTCCCCCTCACCACCACCAGCAGCATCCTGAGAAGGAGGACTCTTCTTCCATCAAGCCCCTGGCCAGCTCCCCATGTTTGTCATTGCCAGCTGAGCTTTTTGAAAGCTGAAGTCTACATCTTGGGAAGGCAGGGCACTTGGGGATTGGGTCACACCACAACCAGAGCAGCCCTTGGTTGGAGACCTTCAATTAGGCTAATGAGGACATCTGGTCACCTCAGGCCATCTCCTTGCTTGACTGCTGCTTGAACCATCCACCTGAAAACCACTGGGCTATCGTGAAGACCCCAGGATGGAAAGCCCACTCAGAAGACCTGAATTGACAGGTGGCTTCCTTCTGGCCAGTCTCAGAAACTTGAAGCAGTGATTTTTTTCTTTTTGTTTCAAGAGCTGCTGAGGAACCCCCTGGGCCAGGGGAGAGTCAGTTGGCCCAGAAAAGGACACCCTTATTTAAGGTGAGCCTTCCCCAGAATGAGCTCTTAAACCTTTTGATTCCAGTTTGTCCCTGAAGATGGAACAGTTGAGAATGAAAGTGGGGTCTCCCCATGGGAAAAAAGTTCAAGTGGCAGCTTATGGGGTAACTTGGGGCAGGCAACCATTTCCTTCTCTTCCACATCCAAACCCAAGTTAGGAATGACTTGCTGAGAAGGGGGAAAATATCCAGTTGGAAGAAACCCTGCGAAATGATGACTAAGTGGCTCCAAGCCAGAGTGGGAGAGTCCTCCTGACTCTGGAATGACCTCCCCAAAAGACCACCCTGGAACCAGGGCTCTCCAGATGTGTTGGATTACACCTCCGATCCAGGACTGGCTGAGGGGCAGCATTCAAGGAGCCTCCCTGAATGCTCTGTCTGCCTAGAAGGATGTTGTCTCCTTGCCTCTGAAAATAGGTCATAAGTAGCTCTGGGGAGGAGGTCCATCAGAATTCAAATGGTCACTAAGCCACCAGTTGTTAAATTAGGACTATAGTATATGTATTTATACATGCGTGTATGCCCACGTTGAGGGTGGTACAATTATCTGGATGACGATCATTTAAATTAAGATCCCTTTACACCAAATGCTAATATGCAGCTTTAGGGAACTTGGTTGGTTGATAAATCCACACATCAGACTGCATCAAATTTATCAGCAAATTTACCAGCAGGTTCACTTGCATGTGAGAATGACTTTAGGAGTGAGGGCAAAGGGACACAGCCAAAGGAACAGTCAGATCAAAGGCTACACAGCTCTCAGAAATAATGTGGGGAGGGCAAGTGGCTGAGAAGAAACTCTCCCTACCTTCTTGAGCTGTAAAGAAGGGGCAGGGGAGACGTATGTACTTTCAGGCTTGCAAGATTTAATTAGCTCATCTGGCCATGTTACCTTTTGGTCTACTTGGCAAGTCTGGCAGCAGCAAAGGCTAAGAATGGAAAGCTTTTGTATTGCTTGGCTCCCTCCTTCAGGTTTTACACTAGACAGTTGTACAGGCAAGCTCTGTTCAAGGGTCTGAGTTGGAGACCCTCCATGACAAACGTGAACTGGTGTGGAAGGCTGGCGTGGGGGTCAGAGATAAAGTATGTCTGGAAAAGGTCAGTGCAGAAAAAGGCTCACTTATGAGGCACATCAGAAGATGCCTTGAAGTGGAATGGAAGCCTTTTGCTCTCCAGAGAGTTTTGTTCTGGGCCCTGCTGGGCAGCTGAACCTGAAGGATGAAGATGTCCTATTTTGTATCCCGGCCAAATGGCTCAGAAGCTGCTATTTCCAGACCTGAAGGCTCCTCTACAGTCATCCCAAGGAATTCCCCATCATGTGTCTCATTAAGCAGTTAAGCAACCAAGAATGGGAATGCAATCACCAATAATCCTGAAACAAACAGGAGACTGGAGTCCAATGCCGGGCTAGGCTCACAGACGGCCTTCAGCGGGAGGTTGAAATGCAGTGCCAGCAGCAGGGCACTAGATGCCATAGAGAGGGTCCATATCTCCTACCAAGCCCAAATCCAACAAGCAATTTTAAGAATTATCATAACGTAGAACCCAAATGACCTTGTAAAGACCTCAGATATGCACGTACTGATCTTCTGAAGCAAGCCTGCCTTGGCCTTTGGATCAAGAGGATGCCAAAGGAATAATGGAAGAGATTTTACAGAGAATCCCGGAACTCCAGAAAGTCTGGGTTGTTTCAGATGAGATTTCCCTGCCCTGGAGACATGGACGAAAGGGAACTCTGAAGGGAAACTGATTAGATGAGGATGTAAAAGAGTGAAATCCATTGGGGGTAATTGGAAAAGGGATGGAAAATACAATTTCCAAGAGGAAAACTGTTATCTTAAAAAAGATAGAATAGGAAACTTTCAGAAAAAGTCCACAAGCTATTCAGAGTCTAGGGAAAGTCCCCTAAAATGAAAGACCAGAGAATTTAGCCCTCGCCCCCACAAAGAAAATGCAAAGAAGGGCAGCAGACAAGAGAGAGGCATCAGAGTAAGCACTGCATGGGGAATGGGAGAGATGCTGGTCACCCTTTTTATAACCTCAGGAAAGGATGAGGGAGTCCTCCAAGAAGCTAAATGGTTCTCTGAGAAGACAGGATCAGGACCATCAACCTGGACAGCTCGGAAAGGGACTAGACCAGCTCAGGGTAGAAAAGGCTTTGCAGGAGTGAAGCGAGTCTCTTGATATCAGCTGTTTGAAAAGAATCGGAACCAGACCTTTCCCTCACCAGTGGTCCTCTGCCTCCCAGAAATCAAAATGCGTGTCCAGCCCCTCATGAGATTTAGGGGAGAACTTTTTCTCTGAACACCAAAAGCCTTCCTGGCCAGCCTGCCCAGATGGAAATAGGGACACCCCACCTTGCCTGACACCCTCTCCCATTAGGGGAATCACAGTGGGCTTTACTTAAGTGGCCTGCCTTCCACTGCTTGTAAAGGTAAATCTGTCAGCAATGGAGTCCCCCAGGACCCCAGATAGAGAGGTGCATTCACAGCCCAGCCAACCACAAGATGGACATGATGTAGGGCTGGGGACAAAACAGAGATGAGGAGGAGGAGGAGGATTTCTTCCATTGGTATGGCTGCCCATCTCACATATGCAACTCTGGGAGGCTCACAAGAGCACAGATGCCTCCCCCTTGTCCTTGAGAAAGAGGTGGCACAAGAACACATCTTCCTCCAAAGATTTCCAAAGTAACCTTCAAAATCCACAGCAGATAGAAAAGGAGACAGAGATGTACCAGGATCTGCCTCACTGGCATTAGTTTCCCAACCTGGTGCCCTCTGGACTGCATGACCACCAACACTACCCTAACCCTTCAGTGCATCCACTCACCCAAAGGAAGTTTCCCCCAAAAGCAGCAGGGGGAGAAGGCTGGAAGGTGCCTCTGAGCCTCTGCCCCTCCAGCGGAGTAGAGTCCTTACCACGATGCCTACACTGGAGGCTCCCCCTCCTCAGGCTGTCTTGCTGCTCTGGGCAGCTGTGCTGGGGAGGCCGAGGAGAGTTGAGGCTTCAAGAGGAAGCCCCTCCCAGTCCCGCCAGGGCGGAGGTGATTCAGAGCAAGGCGGCTTTATGTAATCTGGACAACCTTGTGACTCTTCTCCCTGCAAGGTCTGGGGCAGGGAGGGCGGGGGTCATTCTCAGACAGGAAAACAAACCAGAAAGCCTCAGGCTGTGCAGGGCTGGAGTTCCAGAACCAGCAGAAGGGGGAAGACCCACAACATATGCCCCAACAAATGGGTGATTAGAGCCAGTCTCATGGCATTGAGTAGAGGATTGCCAAATGGAGCAGCTGGTATATGCCCTCTCATGGTCTTTAACCTAGAAGCCAATTTTCTACTCTGTTATTAAGTCATGGGATAATTACTATGGTTTCCACTTCACATGTTCTTGGTATTCAGCCATTATCACTTATGAACCAGGATTTATAACATAGTATGATACATGAACCAAGCCAATTTCATTTTTTAAATATACAGTACATTGGTTGCAAAAGCCATAGTTTGTATAATGTAAGCAGGTCTGTGGCTTGGCACTGTGATCTGTGAACCTCTGACCTACAACCACTGGGTTCTCCAAACTTACTTCTTGCAGCCCCCATGGGAATAATTCCGGGCAATGCTCCCCCGTCTTGAGCTGCTTTCATTCCTTTGGATGGAGAATTTTCTGCCAGCTGATCTCATCTAAACCAGTGACCCAGAGAGTCAAAATGGGCTTTCCATCTGCCCCCAAAACTTCTCAGGCCAGGCCTGATTTTCAGCCACTTGAATCCATTTATTTATCCAGGGAAGGCCTGAAGGTGGAGGTTGCCATCCAGGCTGACTGGTCCTGCTGCCTTTGTTTAAGCCACCCGTCCTTGGCCCAATCTTGCCCCCTGGCGGCCATCGTCTTTTCCCAAAGTGCAGGGTCACCCCTTGAAAGAGCTTCTGTAAGCAACAACTTTCCCTCTGAAGCACTTCTCTGCAAATGCAAATGCTCTGGGTGCCCTGCTAAGCTCTGGTTCTGGGTCTTACCCAGATGGAGCAGCTGGTGCCTGTTTATCCAGTCACAACTGGTGGCAGGTAGCCATGGCTCTGTGCCACAGCAAAGCCTTTCTACAGATGCCCTGTTTGGGGGTCCCCTCAAAAACTATCTGGAAGCTACAACTGAGCTGTTCACAGGCTATCAGGATCCAGACGTAAGAGGTCACAACCACCTGCCCAATGCTTCCAGGCCCTGTGGAAGGCATCGGGGTTCAGTTTTCTAAACAACTCAACTTTGGCTTCTTCCCTTTTGGGGCTAAACATCTTTGGACTGACTGGGGTATGAATCCTCTGATCATTAAGACCTGGACAATGACCTCTTAAGGAGGTGCCCATGTTCAGCCAGGCTGGAGGGGCACAGATCCCCTCTGTCCCTAGGCAGCTGCTGCGCTTCCTTCCTTGGGAGCTCTGCACAACCCTTTTTCCTTGAGCTTCCAGGAAGCAGCAGGACCTTCTCCCAGCTGGACTTTTAAACAGCTGCAGGAGCCACTTCAGGCTTATGTTTTCATTGTCCCTATTTGATTTAAGACTGTTCTCTGGGCCGAAGGTCCGATGTGGCTGGCATCACAGCAGCAACATTACTAAAGCCAGACTGGAAACCAGCCCAGGGGTAGAAATTAGGGGGCTTTGGGGAGCAGGATAGCCCCTTCATCGAACACCACCTTTCGGAGCCACGTTTTTAGCCTGAGGAGGGAAGCGTCTCTTGGTTTTGAATTTATTTGTTTATTATATTTATATGCCACCAAAATCCGAAGACTCTTGGCGGCTAACAACAATAAAACAACAACAATATATTAAAAACAATTAAAATAAAAATAAACCCCCCATTAAAACAAAATAAA
>JANHZU010001844.1:60303-70383 GCA_032468055.1 Acrochordus granulatus
CAGGCTGGGTCGAGAAGTGAAAAGCATGTTGCTGCCTGCTCTCAGTAGCATCCAACTGGAGAGACTGATTTGGAATTCAGCCACAGATCCCAGCAGGATTCAGCCTTCTTGAAGTGTCTGGGCCAGGTGGGGCTGTCTCCCAGCCCAGCTTGCGTGCAGTCGAGGGCCATGGGAAAGGCTCCCATGGCCCAGCTGGAGAGGTAGAGAAGTTGCTGATCCCAACTTGGAGGGGCAGAAACATTTTACAAATGGTGCCTCCTGCATCCAAGGCATTGGGTGTCCTTTGAATAAAGGGTCCAGTGGTTCTTCTGACAACTTCTCTAGCTGATTTCATTCTGATTGGGGTTGGAGATCTGGAATGCCTCTGAGAATGTGCAGAGCTTGGGCACTTGGGTAACCTCCACATCTAGGATTAGAGGATGAGCTGCCCTCCCTGAGGCACAACCACAGAGGGCTCCTTCTTTGCCTTCTAGAAGCCCCTCAGGAGCCACCAGGTGCTCTGAGCCATCCTTCCTCAGGCCAAGGTGGCCTGCCATGTCCATCATGGTGGGCCTGGATGACAGCCAGTCAGAGAGGATGACAGTTGATGACATCCTCCTCCAGACCCGCCAGGTGATGAAGGGTCTGGAAGCCCTGCGCAGTGAGAACAGGAGCATCCAGCACCGACTGCAGGAGGCTCTGCTGAAGGAACGGCAGCTGCTAGGCAAAAGGGAGGACCCTGTGGCAGTTGCAGATGCCCAGGCCCTGGAGCTCCTGGAGGAGAAGCAGGACCTTGTCTGCAGGAGCCTGGAAGGCATTGAGCTGGGCATTGCAGAAGGCCAGGTAGGCCAGGAACATGCGGGGGAGCCCAGAGGCCACTTGGCCTGCTGGAGCATTGTGGAGCTTTGAGAAGTCACTGGGGAGGGGGTTCTGGGAGGGACCTTTCCGTGAGCCTGGCATATGGTGCTAGCAGGGGCACCTGAGCAGCCAGCTTCAGTTGGAATGGTTGAGGGCATTCATTTGTCCTGGCCTTCCCTGGATTGTGCCAGGTGCCTTCAAGCCATCTGTTGGTGGTTGCTCTGCACTATGGCAGTCTGTGCTTGACTTCCTTGCAGTTCTCTGTAGCACCACTCTGGTTCTCTTCAGCACCAAGGCAGCAAATGCTCCATCTCTCCCTTCCTCCCCCAGATGCTGATCACTCTGTCCTCACACATTGGGGCTCTGGAGGCAGAGAAGCAGAAACTGTGGGCCCAGGTGAGGCGTCTGGGACAAGAGAACCTCTGGCTGCGGGATGAGCTGGCTGGCACCCAGTTGCGGCTGCAGCACAGCGCGGAGGCCGTAGCTCAGTTGGAGGAGGAGAACAAGCACCTGCACTTCCTGAACCAGCTCAGGCACTATGAGCCCCAAGAGGAGCAGGTATGGCAGCTAAGCAAGGGGGGCTCATGCTGAGTGGCTCTTGCCAGAGTTTTCCCAAGTTGGAGGGGGGAACTGCTTGCAGTGCCCAGAACCATTTTCGATGATGCAATTGCTATGCTGAATTGGGCAGCTTACAGATGAAAGAGTTCAAGCCCCCACCCCCAAGAGAAGGCTCATAAGAACTGTTGGGATTATCCAGGATCCCAAATTAAATCTTAATTCCAAATTATTTGGATGCTCAGAGATGGCATTTAGCTTAGGATGATTGGAGGCACAGTAAGAGGAGGGCAAGGGCTTTATTCTGTGTTTGTTTCATGGGCATTGCAAAACCTCCTCTTTGTCTCTAATTAGTAGAGAGCTTTTTGGAGGAAAACCTATCAAGAGGTCCTCTCTGAATTTCAAAGTTTCTCTTTGCAGGCAGAGAGGGAGGAAGTGGAGGAGAGGAGAGACAGCCTCTTTCTTGGCACAGAGAATGACCAAAGGCCAGGTGTGTTTCTCTGAATGTCCTTCTTCGCTTTCTTAGTCACTGCCCAAGTGGAGGCTCAGCCTGAGGAGCTGCTGCCTGCTAAAGCTGAGACCCAGCAGGAGGCTGCAAGGAGACTTTGCTGTCTCCAAAAGAGGCACTCCTTCATTTGCACAAAAACAAGAGAAGGGCTGGGCAGGACCTGGGGAGGAAGATAGTTTGGATCAAAAATACGCCTTGCCACGCTTGGTTCTGTTTCAACTGCCTGGCTGGTCCTTTCCTGCAGAGGGGCACAGTCCAGGGGCAGCTGCCTTGGCAGCTCAGCAGGGTGGGTACGAGATTCCAGCACGCCTGCGGACCCTGCACAACCTGGTGATCCAGTATGCTTCCCAAGGGCGCTACGAGGTGGCTGTACCACTTTGCAAGCAGGCCCTGGAAGATCTAGAGAAGAGCTCTGGGCACAGCCACCCAGATGTGGCCACGATGCTCAATATCCTCGCCCTGGTCTACCGGTAAGATGCTGAGGTGCCTGGGCCTCCTCTCCAGAAGGCATCTGCTTCTGCAGTAGTGTGCCAGAGAGCAAACATGGAGACCAGGGAGGGGGTGGCACCCCAGGAGACACTTTTGCTCTGGCTCTTGTGTTGCTTGGCTCTCCGCCCCCCCCCCCGCTGCATCTGTGTCCTGGGGTTGCTCTGGCAGCTGCCTGCAGGTTGCACCCTATCATCCGCAACCCTTCCTGCTTCTCCTCCCACAGGGACCAGAACAAATATAAGGAGGCCACAAAGCTGCTCAACGATGCTCTGGACATTCGTGAGCAGGCTCTGGGTGTGGAACACCCTGCCGTGAGTGCCTGAGCTGTGCAGGGGGGAGGGAGGGCTGGTGTCAGGCAGAGACTGCAGGGAAGCTCCCAGAAGGAGAGGGAGGGAGGCCCCTACTTGTTCCTGTGCAAGACACCAGTTTTCTGCTGCTTCTGAGGGAGCCCTATTCTGCCCGCCCCGTAAGCTGAGCTCTAGTTCATCCTCCTCTGTTCCTGACAGGTGGCCGCCACCCTGAACAACTTGGCAGTGTTGTACGGCAAGCGAGGGAAGTACCGAGATGCTGAGCCACTGTGCAAGAGAGCCTTGGAGATCCGCGAGAAGGTAAAGACCCCCCGCTGGCCAGTTCCAAAAGATGCTGAAAGGCTGCCTCTCTGCCTCTTGAACTGGCGTCATGTGCTTGGCTGCAGCTCACCCCCAGCCAAGTAATAGAAGGCACCGAAGCCCCTGTCTCCCACTGTTGGAAATTCTGCACAGGCATCCTGCAGATTCATGTTGAGAACCCGTGGCTCTCTAGGCAGCTTCTCCTGTTCATGTGCCTCCAAATGATGCCAGAAAGGTTTTGATGCAGAGGGGGAGGAAGGATGAGTATTTGAACTCTCTCCCCGCCAATAAGGCAGAAGCGTCCTTGGCATAGCTAGGAGCATGATGCCAGCAATGGGAGAAGCTGTGAAGGACAGAAGCTGAGCTTGTTCTCGGCTGACAGAAGTATGCCTGAGTACGCAGCCACTTGATTTAAAGCCATGTGTACCTTCAGAGCCAGAGGAGATGCTCAGTTTTTCAACCATCAAAAGTCAGGATGCAAAGAGAGGCGAGGAATGCACATTGCACCACCTGTGTCCTGCCAGGTGCACAACCAGGAGGGCAGCTGAGCACCCCTGCCCTTTTCCCTGCAGGTGCTGGGCACCGACCATCCTGATGTGGCCAAACAGCTCAACAACCTGGCACTCTTGTGCCAAAACCAGGGCAAGTTTGAAGAGGTGGAGCAGTACTATGAGCGGGCTCTTCGCATCTATGAAACTCAATTGGGGCCCAATGACTGCAACGTGACCAAAACCAAGAATAACCTGGTAACCTTGGAGGAAGCAGGGCAGGAAGCTTTGGAGCTGCTCCCCAGGAACTTGAGGGTCACTGCTGGCTCCATAGGGTGCCTCTTTTAGACATGTTTTAGTCAGTGTTGGCAAATTTCTTTGGGTCAAGTATGTTTAAGGTAGGCAACATGCTTAAAATAATATGTCCCAAGAAGCCAGGAGCTGCTTCAGTCACAGCTTGGTTCAATACATTATTGGTGTGGCTAGTGTGATCTGGTCAGTTTTTTAATCCCCCCCCCGCTCTGGACAGTATTATAAGCATCCGAGCAAAAGCAGTTTCTTTCTCCCCAGTGTGCAATGCTTGGGGGCATTATGGTTTGCCCTTTAGGGTGGATGTGCCTGCTTGTTTGTGGGACGTATTGTGGCCTGCCCATCTGGGGGTCCAGCCATTGCATGTTTGAGGAGGGGAAGGTGCTCACCATCTCTTCTTTGCCTTGCTCCTCTCTCTGGCCAGGCCTCATGTTTCCTGAAACAGGGCAAGTTCCAACAGGCTGAGGACCTGTACAAGGAGATCCTTTCTTCCCACGACCAGGAGCTGAGCACTTCCAAGGGTGGTAAGAGCCCAGTGCTGGGCAACCCCTTCCCTGCAGGGAGGATGGGGGAAGGGCCTGTGTCCTCAGCCACTGAATTCATCTCCTGACCCCCCCTTCCCTTCCCCTCCTCCCTGCATCTTCAGATTATAGCCGGACAGGAGCCGGGAGCACCTGGGAAGGGCAGGTAAGTCCTTGGAATGGCTTTGGAGATCAACTGTCTGGGAAGGACAGCAAGCACAGGGCCTGCCTGGGGGGGCTGCGGAGGAGCAAATCTTTTAAGCTTTAGGTCTTTGCACTCTCTGTTTTGTAGGAGGCAATGAGGTGCAGCAGCTCCTTCTCTCGGTTCCGGGACTCCCTCAAACGTGGCAGTGAGAAACTGGTCACCAAACTCAGGGGGCAAGCAGTAGGACAGCCCCAGGGAACTCCAGCCCCTGGGTGAGTTTGAGCCTGCATGGCAAGCCTTGGCTTTGGTGGGTCATCCCATAGCCATGACCAGACTGCCAAGGCAAAGTTTAACAGGCATCTCTCTTCCCCAGGATGATGCAGGCCACATCCCTTAACATGATACATGTGAAAGAGGGTGCGAAGGTGAGTTTGGGGCTCACAAGGACCGTGCTTAGAAGCACAAAGATGGGTATGGCCAGCTGAAGGATGGCTTTGTCTGTCACCTGGCAAACCAGAGAGCATCTGTGGGGCTCCTTGCCTTCAGCCAGGCAGCACAAAGCAATGTCGGAGCAGTGGAAGGAAGACCTTTCCTTTCAAGGAGAGGCTGTGTTCACACAAGAAGACCAATCGGGACAGTTTGAACTCTGGTTATGTCTTGTATGCTAGTTGAGAGCCAGGCCAGTCTAGTGGTTAAGGCATCAGGCTAGAAACTGGAAGACTGTCAGTTCCAGTCCGCCTGAGGCATGAAGCCAGCTGGGTGACCTTGGGCCAGCCACTTTCTCTCAGTCCCAGGAAGGAGGCAAGGGCAAACCATGTCAGGAAAACCTTGCCAAGAAAACTGCAGGGATTAGTCCAGGCAGTTGCCAGGAATCAAAAAACTGACTTGAAGGGACCAAAAAAAAAAAGCCAGTTGAACCCAGGACACCTGGTGAGCATGAGGCTTGATGGAGTTTGCCAAGTAGCTACTGGTAATCTGGTTCAACCTGTTGCACAGACCCAGCCAGAGAGAATCACAAATTCCAGATAATTTGTGCAGAGGGCACGGCTGTAAATGCACAAATTTCCTAAAGCAGAGCCTAAAAGAGGAAAACCGTTGAACCACCAAAGCTTGAAAACTCAAGGACCTGAACTCAAGGATCCTTCTCTTTCCCTACTGCAGCCCACCAGGAACCTGAGTGCCAGCGTCCAGGACCTCACTCATAGCAACCCCCGCTAGGACCACCGGCCTTCATTCTTCCTAGCTGAGGTCAGGCCAAACCCGGGTTACCTGTTGGTGGCAGTGCTGTACCTGGTGTTCCTTGGACTGCTGTGTGCATGGAATGTCCTCGGGGGGGATGGAGAGCCCCCCACCCAATTTGCAGAGGACAGTTTCTCAGAAAGGAGCAGCAGCTGCCTGTCCCCAAAGCATCAAGTGGGGGAAGCTTCTCCCACCTCGCTACTGCCTTAAAGTCTCTGGGCAGGAGCAGCAGTGGACTCCCGCCTTGCTGCAGTTCCTGTCCAGCCAGCCCTATTTAGTCTATTTATGCAACAGAAGCACCTTTTCCCTACCCATAAATAAAGGCTGCTGGAAATGAGGAATGACTCTTTATTTTGGGGGTGGGGGAGGAGTTGTAAACCTCCCTATATTACCCCCCCCAGTGGCTTTGTGTGAAAAAGATCAAATGTCTCCCCATTTTTCTCCAGACTTTTTCTGGGGATTTTTCTCCAGGATTAAGGCACAGCTCAGAGGCTCTTTGCCTTTTAGGCTGGAAGGGAGAACTGCAGAAGGAAAGCATACAAACACATGTGCAACAAAGAAACCACTCCGGCAACAACAAACTAATCCCCTTTATTAAAACCCTAGTCCAGAAATCTAGGATTAACAGGAGGAGAGGGCTAAGGGGCCAAAAGGAATGGCCCCAGGCGGCTTCTCTTCTCTGCCTACTAATGAGCTCTGCAGCATGGATGGATGGCCAGCTGGGTGGCCCTGCCCTGCAGAGCACACCAGCATTGCTGGCATCATGTGCTGCCACTCACACTTGGTGCACCATCTCCTGCACTTTGCGCAGGGTCTCTTCTGACTGCAGCTGCTCGAAGGTGAGTAGGGACAGGCCCAGCTGGTCTTCCTGGAGAGACAGAGGAGGGAAAGGGTCAAGATGCCCATTGCCCACACCCTACCAGGACAGCTACCTTGAAGAATTACAGTGGCAACTTCTCTGTTTGCTGCAGGGTGTGTGTCTGTGTGTGAAGTGTTTGCTTTGGAGCAGAGTATTACAACACCTTATTTTGAATACCAATGTTTCTTCTATTTTCCAAAGTGCTACAGGACTTCCCACGGCACTGGGGAAGGCATTCTGGGAGTTGCAATCCCCATAAAATAACATTCCCTTGCTTGGCTACTGGTACCCAGGAAGGCAACGAAGCTCTGCTCCCTTTTCGCTGATGGCTGTGAGGGAAAGAGGAGAGCTGCCTGTCTGGCCCCGAGGGGGCTCCTCTCATCGTTTATGGCACAGAGCTGCCTCCATGGGCCAAAACTGGCAGCAGTTTCTTGCCCTTTTGAGGCAGAAAGACAAAAGCATCTTGTGACCCCAAAAGTACATTGCAGTGAAAGAAGCCCCTACTGCAAATGATAAGTGCCTCCCCGCCAAGCTGCCATGAGAGCCCCTGCTGGGTGGCAAGAGGGTGGGGGCCGCGGCTCTGGGCTAGCAGGTCTTCCAGGTAGGAAAAGATGCCAGATGGAGGCCTGAGAGTCAGATTCAGCAAAGAATTTGCTGCGCCTGCACAACTTGCAAACCATCACATTACAGCTTAATGCAATAGCCTCTTCCTGCAAGATGCTGAAGCCCACCTCTTCCCAGAGCGTCTCCCCTGTCCTGAGCCCAGCTCACCTTGCGGAAGGGCTGGGCCATCTGGCGCAGGAAATGCTTGGCCACTTGCACAGCCTCGTCCAGCGTTAGGTTGAGGTTGGCGTCTGTGATGTGCTCCTGGATCCAGCGAGGCAGCTTGCCCCGTTTGTCTGCTCGGGCAAAGCGCTGCAGGGAAGACAAGGGGTCAGGCTCTGCCAGGCCTCTGAGACTATAGCCAATAGCCCCCCCTGGACACACACCTTGTCTGCAAAGATCATCAGGCCATAGTCTGTCTTGCCACGAATGGCCCGGCCAACACACTGGGCTGCATGCCGCATGGCATCAAACGTCAGGAAGTCATTTTCACGGATTTGGAACTGGTTCCTCAGGTATTCTAACCGGGCCTGGGGCGGAAGAAGGGGCAGTGGGGTCTTCCCCTAGTTGTCTCCTCCCAGCCCCAACTAGATCAGCACAGGTCATGCAGGGCTATGCCAAACACAGCTAGACATGTGTTTCCTCCATCTCAGCTGCTGGGAAACAGCCAAGCCACAGCAACAGAGCAGGTGCGAGAATGCACCCATGGGAGCCACCCACCTAGCTGATGGAAGGGGCTTCCAGGCCTGCCCCCACAAGGAAAGTAAGGCACTTTTACCAGCACCCTGCAGAGAATCAAAGCAGGAATCATCGAGAAAGCAGCAGCACACGGGGCTCACCTTCAGGATGCGGCTCTGGGTGTAGACATAGGGAACCCCAAACATGATCACAGCTCTCCCATAGTGGTGAACTGGGGAAGGGGGAAAGTACAGGGTAGTGGGGGGAGTCAATGCTGCATCTAAACATGGCTTTTCCCCACAATTTCAAAATGTTCATGAACTTAAGGAAAGGCACAAGCTGAGCCCCAGGCCAAGTTCTGCTGAAAGAGCAAACCCAAAGGGCTTTTGGGATCTTAGATCCCCTTCAAAGTGCCTGGTCCTCATTTTCTTCCAGGGAGGGGGAGAAAGGGCAGGCACTCACCAAAGTCGATCCCTTCAGAGACCTTTCCTCTGGCTACTGACAGCAGGATGGCTCCTCGGCCGTTCTCGCAAGCCTGGGGTGGAAACCAAGCAGTCCCGTTATTCATCACCCACATTTTCCTTCCCACAAACCCACCAAAAGTCAGTGGACTGACCTCCTCCAAGAAAAGATGTGACTCCAGCCTGACAGCCAGGCTGGGAGAGAGAAAGGCACTTTGGGGATGGGGGGGCTGTTCAACCTTCAGCAAGAGGGCCCTGGCCAGTCCCTTACCTCCTGGTACTTTTCCAGGGCCACGCTCGTCTCAGCTCCATCCTGTGTCTCGATAAAAATGAGCTTGTTCCGCTGGATGTTCTCCAAGATTCCCTGGAGTAGCCCAAGAGGAGAGAGGCGGACTGACTGCCGCTCAGAGATTCTGCAGCTGAGCTCCGCTCTTCCTTGTTTTCCCCCAACCACTTTTCACAGGTTTCAGCAGGAGCTGCCTGGCCCGTTTTGGGCAAGGGCCTACTCAATTTCCCCACCACAGAAATATTAGATGTGCTTCCACCTGAGCAACCTCAGACTTAACCCCTGGGGTCGAGCTATCAAAAGGCCTTCAGAACCAGCTTTTTGAGAAAGAACCAAGAAGGAGCACAAGAAGAGCTGTGAAGCTGAAGCTCATCCGGGCAGAGAAGAATGAAGACCTTCCCAAATCCACACAGCAGTCAGGCTGCCCCTCCACCTGCAAGCTGGGTAGAGAAACCTGGCCTTGGAAGTGACACTTTCCCCATTTTAGAAGCCTGGGAGAGTTTTCCCTCTGGAAATTCTCAGAGGCTTGATGCTTGTGAGGATCCCACCTCCCCCTGTTGCAGTCCCAAGTAAAACCAATCAGGAATCCATCTGCAGCATCCTGACATACCTGCTCATACCAGGAGGCCACAATGTTCTCCATGTACTGGTAGCTGGTGAAAAAGGCAACAATGCCATCAGGGACCACAGCTGACATCTCCAGGAGCAGATTGCCATAGTTGCGGATCACAGCTGCCGGAGAAGCAGACACTCCCTTCAGGCTTGCAGCCCTTGCCACCCAGCAACTGGGAGCAAGAGGGAAAGGGAAGGCGGGGTCTGCACCCAGAAAATCCCACAGGGCCCTGTTTCTTCCCAGGAAGCCACACCCTCCCTTTGCAAGCAGCCTCAGCACTGCCATCCCCTCCTCCATGCACTCCAGATGGGCAAAAGGATGCCCCAGCGAGGGAGGCTCCCGGCAGAAAGCTCTGCTCCACTCCCCATCAAAGGCCCTTACCAATGTCCTCACGGGTCTCAAACTTGGAGCTGATGGCCACCTGGTCATTCCCTCGCCCCACAATCTGGAAGGAAAACTAATGTGAGGAAACGGCCCTGGCCCCCAGTTGTCACCTGTCAGGACCAGGTGAGCTGGTCAAGATATGGGGACCCCAGCAACCCAGACCGAGAGGGGTTACTGATCTGGTTCTGAGTACAATTGTGAGTGCTGGCTTGAAGCAATGAAACCTTTTCAGCTGACACCTCTACCAGCCAAGCAATGTGAGCATCAGGGAGGAACCCCTGGCAGCCCCACACTTAGTTGTGGGAGAAGGAAGACAAAGCAAAAGCACTGTGGGTCAGTCTCCTCTAGAGCCTTCCTGGACGGCGTGCCACTGATACTCTACCACCTCTTTGTTTTTATTTTAATTGCCATGGCTCACATGGGTGTGAATTTCATGATTTCCTTAGTCTGATCTTTTCTGTTTTAATTTGAAGACAGAGGGAGGGAGGGAGGGAGGG
>JANHZU010001844.1:70500-81053 GCA_032468055.1 Acrochordus granulatus
AGAGGAAAGAAGGAAGGAAGGAATCCCTTTGGCACTCACCATTGGACAGAGGCAGGTCCGGGCCAGGGTCATTGTAAAGGTGGCCATGGTCACTGGCCGGAAGTCCAGGATTTGGGGGTAGATGTCAAGTGGGGAGAGAGTCTGCATCCGAGGGAGAATAATGCCAGTCAGCTCAGGGCTGCGCCCCCCCATGCCCACAGTCCCAAGAGATGCAGGGACTCACTCCTGAGGTGACAATCACTGACTGGAACCGCTCGAAGACGGGCCGGATGGCGATGGAGGCGTCCATGCAGCTGGAAGGGGAAGTGGCCCTGAGAGAAGCGCAACCTCCCGGCTCAGGCACCTAAGGGCTCAGCTCCATGGCCAAACCGCCACAGATCACTCCCCTGTGCTCCCCAGCTGCCTCTGAGAGGAGGCACCCGGTGTGGCCATTCTCAGACATTCCAAAGCAAAACACCCGGAATGCGCAGCCAGCTGAGGCCCCACCTGAAGCGCAGGACGGGGTCAAGGACCGTGGGCGTCCGCTCATCGGAGGGCTCTATGAGGATGGTAAATCCTGTAGCATAAGAAAGAGGAGAGGCAGTGATGGGGGACCACAGTGCTCCCCTCCACACGGCATCTCCAAAAGGGCCCAAAGCAGCGGCGCTGCAGGACCCCCAGGCAAGGCCCACCCCAGCCAGTGCTTCAGGTGGCTCCCCACAGTGGTCAACCAGATCCTCTGGGGTGCTCACAAGCAAGGAATCAGTCAAAGGCTTTTCAAAGACCCAAGCATACGGTCCTGGCCAGACCCCCCCTCCCCCAAGTGCTGAATCCTCCAGGAGGCTGGCAACACAGGATTGGCCTCTAAGGAGCCATGGTGTTTTTCCTGCAGCAAAGATGGCCTCCTCTGCATGCTTATTTGCATCATCCTCGACTGGCCTTGTTCCAAGTTCCCAAAAGCAGACCTCCAATCTCCCAGAGCTTCTTTCTGGGTAACTTCCAATCCCTTCCTGCAGTTCACCTTGCCAATGCCAAGGAGGCGAGGTGTGTGTGAAGAAATCAAACACCCAGGAAGTCCGAAGGAGCCCTTCCTGAGAAGCCAGCTGGGTAAAAGCTGAGACTCTGAGCCAAGGAGGCTCCCCTCACCCTTGGAGTAAGTGCTGACCAAGGTGGCAAAATTGGAGATGAGAGTGATGGGTGAGAAGTCAGAGATGTCTGCGATCTCCAGTGTGCGGAGGAGGGAGCGTAGCCGCTCGGCACAGAACCTACCAAAGACCAAGAATCAAGCCTTATACAAGTATGCCCAGGAGCAGCTATCCTGAGGACCTTTGGACAGCCTGCTGGACTTGGCCAGAGATGACCTTTTGGCTAACAGGACAATGGAAACACCTCTCCCCACCCCTTCTCGGAAGATGCACTGGATCACCTGGGGAAAGCCCTGCCAGAGCATGCCAGGCCCTGTCCACACTCACCGGAGAGGCTTGCGCTCGATGCAGACCTTCTCAAAGATGTCCTTCAGGAAAGATGGGGGGCTCTCCTGGACCACGTGATGGACTCGCAGCCGGGACTTCAGATACTCCAAGAGGCGCTTGAGGAAGGTCACAAAGTGTTCTGCTGTCCGGATGTTGCCTGGCACAGCCTCTGCCCAAGGAGACACCACAAGGCCAGTCAGTGCTCCAGCCTAGCAGGGCAGTTGCTCAAAGACAGATCTTAGGACCACCCCTCACCCTTGCCACACTTGAGCCCCCTCAAGAACAAGTCCATGGATTCGAAGGATACAAAAGTGCCCTCCCGGCCCAGCAAGATCCACTGATGCCTCTTGGTGAGCCAAATGGGAGAAAGATAGGAACAGGGATGGTGTAGGCATCGGTGTTCTCTCCTACCCCACGAGAATCAAAGCATCAGCTCTGCCACTCCTGCCCTCAAAAGGACTGACGTACCCTGGAGAATCTCTTCTGGCAGCACCGGGTTGGCCAAATAGATGTCTGTTTCCCGGGCAATGTTGGCGTCCCGCAGCCCCTGTACCAGCTGTTGGTACTCTTCCTTCAGCTTCTGAGCATCTGTTTCCTTGATCCTGGAAGAGGAGCAGGTGAGGAAAGATGGTGGGAGGCCTGCAAGCCCTTCTCCAGGACTGGACCTTGGAGCCAGAGCCCACAGACTGCCACCTGGATGCGCCTAATGCCATGACTGAGAAACCACAGCTCCAGCATTGGCTAACAAGCTAAGCCAAAGGCAAGAATACTACACAGCTTGGTAGGATGCACAAGGCCAGACAGCCTAAAGCAGCTTCTTAGAGGCTCCAGATTCAGTTCCCTGAACCTCTCAGCTTTCAGAAATCAAACAAAGCACCTTTCTAGCCCACATGAATACAAAGATACACGTGAGATGGTAGGCAATGGCTGCTGAGATCCTGAAGAGGGGGCTGCACCATGGAAGAGACTCCTGTGTCTTTATACACCCTCCCCTTTCTAATGTCATTTGTGTAAGCAGCACAGAACATCAGCTTTTTAAGAAAGAAGGCTGGGAAATGGAGAGGAAGCAGCGACTCTTTGCTCACTTTTGGATGGCAGCCTGCAGTGTGGCCATGTTCCCCTGGCAGCGGTCCAGGATCTTGCGGGTAATGTTGACCCCCATGGAATCAATGCAGACGTTGTCTCAGGTCAAGAAAAAGAAAAGTGAATTCCAAGCAGGGTTTTCAAATAAGCCAAGTATTTCCCTTTGTTATTCATTTGACTGGATAAGATGCAGTTCAGTGCATTTTCAATTTTACTTTTTAATCCCTACCCACAATTCAGGAGACTCTCAGCAGTTACAGTAATTGAGAGGAGAAAAAATGAAAGTTACTATAAACCAAAGGTAAAATTGCAACTGAAAACTTAACAGTATCCCATCATCCACAGAAAGCCTCCCAATAATGTAGTTTCCCTACAGACTGTTTGGCTGAGTTCATGTTCCACCCAAATAAAGCCAGTTGTTAAGTGAGTTGCTGGATGGGGAATTCTAGGAGTTGAAATCCACACATCTTAAAATTGGTAAGGTTGAGAAACGCTGCTCTAAAGGAAGGGGCTGGATCCCAAATATTTTCAGCCACCAGAGTCATTAAAGAACCCAAGTCACCTCCAAGCTAAAGCAGCTCACTTGCCTTTCTTACACATACCAATGTTATGAGCCTCATCGAAAACCACCACCGACTTCTTGGCCAGCTCTTTGGAGACCAAGTCAGCAATCTTGGGGTCCAGGAGATAGTGATAACTGTAGACCACAATGTTGGCATGGAGGATCTAATCCAGCATGGGAAGAGAAAGCAAAGAAGAGCTCGACCACACATCTTCAATTGGGCCCTCGGCTGATCTCCAAAAGTTAATCAGGGCTGGACTTCTCTAGAACTTAAGACAGGATTGTGCAGAAAATCTGGAGACAGGCTGGGATCTCTCTCTCTCTCTGTTGGGACTTTTCTACCTCTCAAAAAAGAGATAAAAGGACTATTCCCAGTTCCATACACATCCTAATATGCTTACCTTAAAATAGGTTAAAATATTCTTATTTTTTATAACCACTAAGTTACTATGCAAGCTTTCAAATCACACAGGCACACATCAGAATGAAACAGTCGTGTTGAGAGTTTCACAAGCAATTTGCATTCTGTGAAGGTATAGACCAAACCACATGACACATTTATGTTCACGGTAAATTCCCTACACTTCTACAACTTTGCTAGATTTAGATCGCTGTGGGATGGGCAAAGCCATGGAAAGACCACCCCTGCAGCAGCAAGCTTTACTCAGTCACCATACAGCTTCTGATACTCAGCATGCACTGACTAGTTCGATCTCTGTTCTATTGTGTGCAATAACAAGAGAGGGAGCAGCTTTTTCCTTTTGCACAGTTCTGTACCATTTACCCACATGCAGTGTCTTTTCTAATCTAACCAAATATCCCTTCTGCCCTAGAGAAAGGGAGGGGGTTTGTGTTTGCAAGCAAGGCCAGCCAGCCACCTTACCGAGTAGCGGGCAAGGAAGTAGGGGCACCATCCCTTCTGCTGACCGTAGGCCTTCAAGTCATCCAGGTTATAGACACCATAAGGAAGTGGCACCTGACGACCGTGGGCATCAAATTCCTGCAGGGAATCACAGCAGGGGCTGAATGCATTGTCTTCTCCTGGGCTTACAAACAAGCCAAAATGGTTTTTGACTTCTGGATGCATACATTTGAATAACTTTCTCTGCAAAGTTTCCTGCAAATTTTGTTCCTGAATTTCAGATAATGAAAAAAGAGAGGAGCAGATTTGGTGCCGCCCACCCCAACTTTCAAGCTGGGCCCTTCTGCCCCTCAAAAGGAAGTCCTGCCTCCACATGGAGCTCCTGCCACCCAGCTCCTTCTCCCTGGTGCCCAGGAGGCTTCAGCTGCCTTCCCCCCTGTGCTTCATCCCACCTCAAAGAAACGGCAGGAGGGAACGCTGCCATCCTGCTGCTGCTGAGCTCGGATGTACGAGGCAGTCAGGCTGAAGCACTTGCTGTCCACCTCCTTCCCAAAGCGGAGGCTGCTCACCTGCAAGGAAGGGGGGCCAAGGTCTGAGGGAAGGAGGCAGGCTGCCCACATTTCCTCCTTGGGTTGTGGCCCAAAGTGGCAATGACAAGAAAGACTCCCCCAGCTATTCTGCTCAAGCAAAGATCTTGCTCCTGTGCTCCCAGCTACAGGGCTGTTGTGAGAGGACACAGGAGGAAGTGAAGGGAAGCCATTGGCAGTGCAGTTTGGAGGCACCTGCCGTGATGCAGTGGCCTGCCTCAAGGGCAGAACCGGAGAGGAGGATGGGGACTGAGGGGGGCCCTCTGGGCCTGCCCATCGCTCCCTGGCCCTTAAGCCATCAGAGGCACCTCAGGATGGATGCAGAGGTTCTTCCTAGAGCTGAGGGCCAAGCCCAGGAAGGACAGCTTTTGCCCCGTCTGCTTCTCGTAGAAGTCCAGCAGCTTCCGCAGCTCCTCGATGACCTGGGGGAGAAGCCGTGCAGCTGGCAGGGGGGGCTCCCAGAACCCCCGACCAGCTCCCTCCCGGCCCCCCGGAAAGGCCACCTCCGGACCTTCCTCCGGGCACCCCTCACGGTGCAGGAGGCCCGCCCCCCGCCCCCCGGGTACCTTCTCAATCTCCGGGACGGTCCGCGAGCAGTAGACGAGCTTGGTCACATCCAGCGGGCGAGCCTGGGGAAGAGGGCGGGCTTAGAGGGCTACGGGGCAGGGCTCCTGGAAGAGAAGCAGGGCAGCGTCGGAGGGGCCGCCCGGCGCGGCTCCGCCTGCCTGGTCCCGCGGGGCTCGGGGCAGCGAGGGCGGGGCGGCTCTGCGGCCCGAGGTACTCACGCGCTGGTAGGCCAGGATGAGCGCCAGCAGCGAGATGGTCTTCCCGGTGCCCGAGGGCATCTCCAGCACCCCGTGGCCCTGCGGGGGGACGGCGTTAGCACCGGCCGAGGGAGCGGAGGCGAGTCGGGGAGCGCCGCCGCCAGCCAGCCCGCCCTCCCGCCCGAAAGTCGCCCCTCCGGGGAGCCCACCTTGGCGTCCAGCGTCCTCTTTAGCTCCAGCATGTAGGAAACCTGCTCGGGATAGATGTAGTCGTGGGGAAAGAGTACCAGCAGCCCGTCGATGTTCAACCTGCGGGGGAGCCAGGGGCGGAGGGTCCGACCGGGCAGATCTGCCCACCGACGCGTGTCCCATGCGTGCACACGACGCCTCTTGCCCGGCTCTCCCCGCGGTCCACCGCGCTCCCATCATCCCCGGCCAGCAGAGGCACCGCTGCAACCGCCCGCCGCGCTCCTGATCGTCCGCCCCAGCAAATGCCCCTGTCGCCCTCGGCTCGCCCTGGCTTTCCGCCGCCCGCCCCTGCCTGGTGGTATCTCACGGACGCCTCCCGCCCCGCCTCACTTCATGGTCCCTTCCGCAGCATGAGCCAGTCCTCGATCTGGTCCTCTCAAAGGAAAAGCCGTTCCTCGATGTCGCCTCCCCGCCTCTTCCGTCGCTCTCGATCCCTATTGGCTCGAAGCACCGCCGACGGTCCTCTCTGACCGGTTGGTCTGAAAAGGACCCGCCTCCGCCCACTACCCAGACTTCCGGCAGCGCGTAGGCATCGAGAGCCGCTCAAAGCACGATCGTGCGCCTGCAGTTCACGCTAAAGCAGTCGAGCGCAGAGCCGCGCTCCGCCGGCCATCGCCTCCCTTGGCTGCGCGCCGCCGCGATGCGCGGCTCGAGCTGCTGCCCCCGACTCGAGCTTCGCTTCGCCCGAACAACCGGCCGACAAGAAGACAAATCGCCGCTGCTCCGGCCCCTGCTTCCCCGGAGCAGCGCTAAGCGCAGGGCCGAGGCTGCTGGGGGCGCCAGTTCGGGGCGCCCCGGCTTCACCTCGGAAGGGCGCCTGCGCTCGGGGCCGACGCGCAGCCCGGGAGCTCCCTGAGCGCGGCTGGCCTCCCGCGGGCGCCGCGCCGCCAGCCGGACGGCGCCGAGTTGGAAGGGGGCGAGACACCGCAACGCGGGTGCGCGGCGGCAGCCGGGCCTGCTCGCCTCGCACGGAAGCAGCTCGGCCCTCGGTGTGAGAGCGGTGCCCTCCTCTGCTCCAGTCCCACCCAGGCCACCGTTCTGAGCCGAACAGCGAGACCGCGGAGAGGGCTCCGGAAATCTACTGGTCAGGACCCTGAAAGCAGAGTTGCATATTTTGGGAGATCTCTTTGGATTGGATTCACACAACCTAACCCAAAGGAGATCCATTTTGCGATTCGAGCCATGTCAAATTATCCAAGCTGCATAACTTAGTTAACGCCAGTTTAAGTGCTTTGCGGGAACCCAAGGACAAAAGTTTGTTCTCCTGTCCCGGTCGTAACTTGTGAATGACAGGTGACATGCAACAGAAGCAAGCAACCAGCGTAAGAACCGGTAGGCCCATCTTCTTGCAAGAGTGCAGAACACAGGAGGACTCAAGTGTCAGCTGGGGAGACCAGCAAGTATTCATCTTGCAAAGCAGTTTGAAGTCTTCCACACTGGGCTTAGACATCACCTGCTGGATCAACAAAGGCAGATGCTGCCAGCTCAGTAAACCACCTCTGAAATCTTCACCAGGATCACCAAGTGATGGTGTGGAATTCTACCCCACAGCCAGATGTTTCCATCTTATGCAGAAGCATTCCTACCCCGGCTTTACATTGAACACACCCAGCACGTTCAGTTTACACCATTTTATTACTGAATGCTACATTTTGCAGCCAGTGCAACCAACCAGTCACAGGAAGGGCTCATCTGGATCCCCAGAGACCCCTCTTCCCTCCCTGGAGTTGAATCCGGCCAAGCCCTAATTGAAGCAGCCTTCAGATGTTTATGCAGGACCTACAGGCCACAGGCATCCAACCTGCATGGAGCTATTCCTAAAAGGCCCCACTCACTTAAAAGGCAGAAAATCGCCCTTCCCAGCATCAACCAAAGGCACTCCAGAGCATCGGGCATATCTTGGCATCCTGGCCCAAATTAAGGCACAGAGTGAAAGGAAGGGGCTTCTTGGCCAAGTGCAGGAAAAGCTCTCACAGAGGCCTCACTTCACTTGGCAGGGGCAGGCACAGAAATCAAGCTTTGGCATGCAGCTTCTGCCCCAGGTGGGCAAAAAGGCAGCACTGGGCAAGGGGCAACTGTACTTGTTAAACACCTATGTGTTGTGGTGCAGGGAGAATTTTTGAGAAAGAATTTCTGGAGTTGAAGACATCAGACTTAAAGCAAAAGCTCTGCCCCACCAAGTCTACACAGCCATGGCTTGGCAGTTCAGCTTCTGGGTGGCCACGACATAGAACTTCCAGAAAGCCAAACTTCTGCAATTTGTCCTTGCACAGAGGCAGCCAACTCTTTCTCCAGCTGGCCAAAGAGAAGGTGCAAAAACAGCCAGTGGTGCCCCATCTTTGTTCTTCTTTCACTGTGTTGATGAGAGTGTTTGGAGCCCTATCAGGGGAATGAGGAGCAGCACAACTGTTACCCCAGGATGAAATCCAGGAAGTAGGTTTCCATCAAAAGCAAATTGTGCCTGTGGCTCTAGAGAAAAGGAAGGAAAAGGAGCAGAGGGAGAACTGGAACCTTAGCCCCCAGGACTGCCAGATATAAAAGCAAATTTCCCAGTTCAATCTTTGTGTGGGAAGGGGCTGCATCACTGCATAAACAATTGTGGAAGAGGCTTATATACCCATAAAGATGAACCTTGAGGTTGTGGGGCGTTTATACAGAAGCAAGAAAATAGCAAGGCGATGAGGGGAGGGGAGATAACACCCCTCCCCATCATTTACACTCTTCTGAAAACTGAGGGGGGCCAGCCTGGGGCAGGGAAAGAGCCCTCTCCCCGTGCTTCACCCCTCTGCATTCACAGATGTGAGCCCCACATGCAGCCCTTTTCTGCTGTTGGGCTCTTGGTCTTCCCCAACAGGATGCAGTGGCAATTCCAGCCCTGGTAGATCTTTATGTCTTCCTCTGCTGCAGCCTCACTCTGGGGAACAGCTGAGAAAGGAGAAAAGAAGGTGACGAGTGAGCAGGTGCCTAACAAGGCACAGTCAGCACCCCAGAAAGTCTGGTGCCTCCACGGCTGGAAGGAAAGCAAGACGCTGCGTGCTGCTCTGTCCTCTGGGTCCTGTGGGACCCTGTCTTGCAGCCATGCTGCCCCTGGCAAATCTCCTTAGAAGATGAGACTCACCCCAAAATAATTCTTGGGCACGTAGCCCTCCTGGCCGTAGAGAGAGGCCCACCACCAGTCCAGCTCCTCCTGACCATCCCGGCGTAGCACAGTGACCAGCTCGCCCTCGTGGAAGGAGAGCTCATCACTGAATTCGGCACTGTAGTCCCACAGGGCATACACCGCTCCATTATTCATCACCCCCATGTTCTGCTCCATATCTGCAACAAGAGGTGCCCCTCTGAGGATCCATGAGAAAACGGCCAAGTCTGTGGACTTCACTGCCCCAGAAACTTCAATACTGCCAGCGGATGCCACCAGGGTGGCACCACAGGGCCGCTCCGAAAGAGGGAGGCTGCTTGGCTCTGCTGCCACTGAGCACAGCTGAAGGGCATCAGGACTTCCCTGCCTCCCTGGGAGGGACTCTCTCTCCCGACCTGCTGCCCTCCTCACCTGCAAGGTAACTGAAGCACTCGCTGTAGCCCTCCCGATACGGGTCACACTTCTCAATGGCCAGGCTCCCATCACTGAAAGTGGTGGCAAAGATAGCGGCCCCGTGCTTCACCAGAGCGATGCAGATGGCAGTGTCGTTGCAAGAAGCTGCGCAGTGCAGTGGTGTCCTAGAAGGCAAGGAGCCAGTCAGCCCGGGAAAGGTCCACATTGCATTCAGGCAACGAGCACGCAGGGTGATCCCTGCCCCACAGACAGCAAGCCCTGCAAAGCCACAGTCTTCCCCGCATCCCGTCCCTGGGACTCACCAGCCGTGGCTGTCTGGAGAATTGACATTGGCCCCAATGTTTATCAGGAAGTCCACAATGCTGTAGTTGGCCCCACAGATGGCATTGTGCAGGGCGGTGATGCCCTCATCATTCGGCTGGCTTGGGTCATTCATCTGCAACAGGGAAAGCCAGAGAGCCATCCAAGGCTTGACATATTGTGGAACCATTTTGTGAGAGAGATTTACCGGGAAACCCAGCCCGGCTCCACCTTTCCTCCCCATTTCCATTTAGCTCCCTTCTGTTGCAGATTCCTTGATGCGAAATCAAGGTGACGAAAGGTGATGAAATGTCTGCAAGCAAACAGCCAGCTCATAGAGCACCAAGGGCTCCGCCGTTCAACCCAGAGCTATGGAGATGCTCTTTTATCGGTCCCCTTTTATTCCAATTAATTTGCATACTGCAGGAAAGTCACGGTTTCTCAGTCCAACCCAGCTGTACAGCTGCTGTGCAGTTAAAGAGAGGATAAAGAACCCTGTGCCATAACCACCAGCAGAGCGCATGTTTGGTCAAGAGAAGGTGACCCCTGTGAGGGCCAGCTGGCCACCTGCTCACCTCTTTCACTGCCTCCTTCACCACATCCAGCTCCCCAGTCAGGGCCGCATCCAGCAGCAGCACCAGGGGATTGAGGCGCGCTTTCTTGGTCAGCTGTTTTCGGGGGGAAGAGACCTTGCGCAGCAATGAGCGCTTCTCCTGCAGAGCAGCACAGGAAGCCATTAAGGGTTAACACAGCCCCCCTTTTCCCACTATCAACTGCTTGAAGTCCTGTGAGGATCCCTTCCAAAACAGAAATGGAGGAAGGGGCAATTAGGGTTACAGGCCTCTTGAGTGTGCGCCAGGTGCTCCTTCATCAACCACATTCTCATTCCAGGTGTTACTGGATCTTTTAGCTGGAGGGGCCACAGATCATCTGGCTGCACAGAACCGCCAAAGGGCAACCCAAGAGGAAGCATTTTCCTAAGCCAGTGCAGAGCATCAGAACACATTTAAAATAAATATTTTTATTTTAATGTGTTTATTTTTTTTTAAATGTTTTTAATTAATGTTTTTAGTATTGTTTTGTTAGCCGCCGAGAGTCTCTGGATTTCAGCGGCATACAAATTAAATAAATAAATAAACCCG
>JANHZU010001844.1:91201-103293 GCA_032468055.1 Acrochordus granulatus
CTCATCTCCGATTCACAGTGGAGGGAGCGGCGTTGTCCGAAGACGCGTCCGTGGTCATATGGCCGGCATGACTACATGCCGAGGCACACGGAATGCTGTTATCTCTCCACCGAGGGGGTACCTATTTATCTACTTGCATTTTGCATGCTTTTGAACTGCTAGGTTGGCAGCAACGAGAGCTCACCCCATTAAGTGGCAACGCTTGGGTCTCGAGCTCGGGCTGCCGACCTTCCCACCGACAAGCCCAGAATCTTAGCCGCTCGGCTACTGCGCCTCCCTGTTTGAGATCTTATAGGGCTGGACTACATCACCCGTCACTCTCAGCCAGCCGTGCAACGACGGAGAAAGTGCACCCATGATCGGTATGCAGCCTTCACACTTGCTGCCGGGGCAATAAATCGGTCCTGGATCCAGTAAGGAGAGCCAAAGCCTCGGCGAGCCGGACGGACATTAACTCACAAGGCACGGGAGGGGGTGACCATATTTGCCTCGCTCTTCCGCAGCTGCCAGGGGAACCGGTCGCAGTAAAGAGCCCTTTAGCCCCCAAATGCTGGGGGTTGAGGCGAAGGAGTGCAAAGCGAGCCCTGCCCGACGCCCGCTCTCCGGGTACACTGCCCCTACCCTAGGAGGTTTTATGAGGCACGACGCAGCTAACGTTCCTCGCTTTGCTTTTTTTAACTTCCCGGACCAGCTGGGCGAAAGACACAGACGACACGAGCCCTCCTCGGCTGAGGCCGGCTTTTACCTCACCGGTGACTCATCCCAGGCAGGGAGGCGTGTTCTCCGCGTCACTTGTGAATGTACTCTACGAGGGGGGGAGAGACGTGCGCGCTACCACGCTGAGTCGCGCATGAAGCGGGTCCGCGGTCGGCCGGCGCAAAGCAGAAGGGGTGGCGGGATGCCGTCAGCCCGGAGGCGGCGGCGGCGGCGGCGGCAGCTTGCGGCGGGACTCGGTCCGGCGGGCCGCGGCATCCCGGGCGAGCGCACGAGCGCAGCGGCTATGAATAGTGCGGCTGACGCGCGGCGCGCAAGGGGGAACTGCGCCGGCCCCCGCGCTATTTTTAGAGCCGCTACGCCAGAAATAGCATCCTTGGAGCTGCGGCCCGACTGGGATGACGCGAGAGCGAGCGCAGCGGCTGAATCAGAGGCCAACGGGGCTTACGCAGCCCGAAACGGCCCCGGCAGCCCAAGGCCGCGGAGCGGAGCCGCAGGACTCCCGACCCGCAGATCGTCTTTCCCGGTCGCGATCCGCGAAGAGGGCTTGGTCTTTCCCTCCCGACGCTGTCCGCTCCCGCTTCCAAGGAACTAGCAGCCCTTGGAGGGAAAACGGCGTAGCGGGCTCCAGGATGGGGTTGCTGGGGCTTTTCCCGGGAGCCTCCGCCCGCGTGTCCCGTCGCCCCCTGCAGCGTCCCGGCAGGAGCACCCGAGCGGCGGCGGGGTCCACCGTCCACCCACAATGACCGGTCCCGCTTTTGCCGGTAGAGGACGCCCGAGAGCCGCACTCCCTCGACCTGCTGAACGTCTGCAGGAACGCGGAGGTCGCGGCGCCTTCCAGCGATCCGCTGAAAGCCCCGTCTCTCTGCCCCCGGGGGAGGCGCGATCCGCATCAGGGGCTCCGTGGGCGACACTGCCGTTGCGGCACTGTAGTTGGCTAGCTGCGCTGAGTCGGGCTTGGCTCTCAGGAGGTTGGAAACAAAGCTGTCTCGGTTCGGCTGGCTGGTCCTGGGGCTGTCTTGCAGCTCTTCCGAGGAGGTTCCTGCAGGGGCCATGAGCCCCTCATCCCCTTTCTCCATTGCCTGCCCTCAGCTTGGCCCCTTCCTGGCTTGTCTGATCCATCACCTGCAGGCATCCGCCAGTCAAAGGGGGGTCACACTCCCTGGGATTCAGCATCAGGACACACAAGCTTCCCTGGGGGGGGAAGAGTGTTGAAAAAGGTGCCATGATGGAGGAAGGCTATGGGAAGGGCACAACATGCAGGAATGGCAGCTTCTGAAACACATCTACCCACACACCACCTCAAGTGTAGTCCAAACCTCATTGCTTGCTTGGTTGAAGGGTTCTGAGACCTAGGAAGACATAACCAGGTAGCCCCCTCACAGGCAGCATTGTATCCTCCCTTTTTCGAACCATCTCAGGTTGCTACCAGCTAATTCCTTTGGCTGCTCAGTCTTCACTGACTGGTTGGGATCAGTCCTTTGCCAATCTGGCTGCGGATGATGCTGCCGGCCCTGGTGTTGGCTTCTTCCCTGAGCCTGCCAACACCTCCAAGCAGCAAATGCAGCCCTCACCAGCCCAGTCCCCTTCCCAGATTGGAGAAGGCCTACCCCACATGAAAATAGAGAAGTTCACTCTTTCCCAAGCAAATCCAACTGATGCCAACTTTCCATTTCATTGGGGCATCCCAAGAGGTCATACAGCCATAGCACTAGAAAATAAAAACCAGTATCTGATGGGGTGGGATGAAATAGCTGTCCATAGGTATTTCACATTGCAGGTCCCAGAAGTGAAAGGGCATAGAAAGCAGGTGTGTGATGCTTTGACTGTTCAGAAGGGACAGCTGCCACTCACTGGGTGTCTGGAAGGGCCAGATTATAATTGCAGGGACAGGGATACCCTGTACCTAGACTGGAATCTCTTTTGCTAAACTGTACATAGATATGTGGCTTGGCCAGAGTTTTGCTTCCTGACAACTTTAGCTCAGCTGACTGAAGTTTGTGGGCCCACATGATTGAAAGGCATTGGAGAAGGTTATTCTACTCTTTTTTCCTTTTTTGGCTCCCAATGCAGCAGCCTTTCCTGAAAAAGGGCTTTGGCTGCCTATTGGCTCTTTTGCTACAACTTTTGCATCTTTGGTGCTCTGACCCTTCCGTGGTTCTTCTTCTCACCCACATTTTTCCCATCTGTATAATGGAAACAAAGGGGGTCTGCTTGGACAGAAGTCAACAGGAAGAAAAAGCTTGTGTGTGTGTGCGTGTGTGAGTGCAGATAGCAATCATGGGTAGGGTCAAACAGCTTTCCCCAAACATCAACTCCATTCAGAGGTTGGATTTTTGTATTCCTTCCTTGGCAGCCTAGATTATTTAACCTAGATTAAATCCACATTGGGCTGAATCTGCCTCATAATGAGCTTAATTAATGGGTTTTCTCAGTTCCAACTACATGCAACAAACTGCCAGCTAACTGAATAGGCTGATGTGGTATCACAGGATCAGCCACACCATCAAACCACAGACTGCCATTGGGGCTAAAGTAAGAGCACTTCTCTCATTCCCACAACAGCCCTGTGAGGGAGATTAGACTGAGAGAGGAACTGCAGAGAGCTTCCGTGGCTTTTCCCCCACCTGCAGGGAGCCTTTGAGTAAGTCCACCAGATAGGATTGTACTGGGAAAATGGCAGACTTCAGAAGTGCCTTGCACTCCCAGAGAAAGGAAGTAGACAAGCCTCTGGAGCCAGGTGAGGATGCCCCACTCTGAAGGCTAGTTACTTAGCCATGCCCCTTTTCTGGGGGTTCAGAGGGCAGCCATGCAAAAACCATAATCCACATCAAATGGACCAATGTCCAGATGATTTTGGGAACAGAAGAAAAGCAGCTGCAGAAGCATAAAGCTGCTTTGGTCTGCATTTCTTCTGGGACTGTTCTCCCCCTTTGCTTTCTCCCTCTGCCCACTCCATACCCCATTCCAGATTCTCAGCCTCTCCCTATCTGGAGGCCCCATTTTCCCAGGAGCAAAACATTTGTCTCTTAGCAACACTTTCAGCTTCCAATTCTGGCTGTTGTTGTTTACCAAGGCCAGAGGCCAAATTCTTCTGGATAGAGGCCAGAGCCCGCAGCTGAGAGGGGAAAGGCTGGCTTGCTTGGCACGCAAGGTCAGGAATGCGCAGCTCCTGCAGTCACCTTTCACATACAAACTCTGCTGCATCTTCGCTTCCCTGACACACTCACCCAGATAAGGAATCCCATTTCTGCCCTGTACTGGAAATTTCACAAGGTCACCCCACCACCACCAGAGATGCAGTTTGCACCTCCTCCCAATGCCATTCCTGGATGTTGAGTATTTTCATTAAACTTTACGTGCATAGTTTACACACCAGCTGTTGCAGTGATTTTTATTTTTGGTACACTATTGCAATCCCATAGCATACATGTTCAAAGGGTGACACATCTGAACCTTTTGTTATGGACAGAGCATCACACCAGAATTAGTGAGTTTTGTTAAGAGATAATTCAGCATGGGTCAATTGTCCTCTCTGCAAAAGGCAACTTTTAACTTTGAGATTGAACAAAACTAATTCCACAACTGCCAATCAAAATCCAAAACGAGAGACCAGGAGAGGGAAAATCTGACTCCCTGGAGAGTAGGCAGCATCTCCCTGGTCCTAATCCAGCTCTGTTGCCCTGACCTCAATGGCCAGAAGGTCTGTTTACCCTCTGGGACTGTTTCTCCACTTGGTAGCTTGAAGAGGTATGAACTTCAACTCCCAGATTCCCCAGCCAGCCATGAAGTCCACATCTCTTCAAGCTGCCAAAGTGGAGAAACACTAACAACTCCAACCCATCTTCAGCCATTTAAGTCATAGGGAAGCCTTGGTCTAGGACAACCGACCCCACAAAGATATGGTGGAGAAAAATTGGAGAAGAGAGTGAGAGATATGCTGCCTTGAGCTCCAGGAAGAAAGGCAAGCTAGATCTCTAACAAGATCTTAACAAGAAATTGTTATATTTAGGGCAAATTGTCATTTTTAAAGTAACAAGAAGGGAAAACCATTAAAATAATGGGGCACAACCACATTATTAATTATTATTATTAAAGGTAATCAAATCATATTTCTATTCTGATCCCATGTTGAATGGGAGTCAAATTCCTTGTGTGTCTAATCATGCTTGGCCAATAAATTATCTGTAATCTATTGTCCCACACGAAAAACAGGTGGGCCCTTAAGACACATAGTCCCTGTGCAAATTTTGGGGAAGGGCTGTGTGTAACCTGTTGCCCCCACTCCTTTGGGCAGGGACTTCTGAGAAAGTTGGGCAGGGGTGCAATGCATTCCTTGGAGCCATGGCTGCCTCTATATAAAGTCTTAGTGTCTCCCCTGATTCTTCCTGTGAATTTTTCAGGCTAGAAGGATAAAGGCTGCTACTTTTCCTGTCTACTTGCATTTCATTGGCATTGCCTGTTCACACAAACTTATTTTTCAAAACACTGAGTAGCAAAGCAGCCTTAAAACTCTCCCCCCCATCCTCATGAAGACTCTTTCTGTCTTCCTCAGTTCCAGCCATCAGAGTAGTAGTATCAACATATCTGATAATGTTTCTTCCAGTAGTTTTAATTCCAGTTTCTCCTCCTTCTAGCATAGAATTTCTCAGGACTATTCTGAATATTAGTTCACTAAATAAGGTGATTGCAGTGAAAACAAAAGCTCCTGGCATAACATTTCATAGGTGGGTCAGTTATTTTTCCTTATATTGCTCTGTCTTGTAGCCCCGGATAGTGCGGACCTTCCAGATGTGGGGACTCCAACTCCCAGGATGCTCACCGGTAGTCAAGCTTCCAAAGTAGAGTTCCAGAGGCCAGAACCACTGGCAGCGACTGCTGCGCACACAGAGCAGCCAAGTTCCTTCTAGGGCCATGTTGTGCGGAGCCTTCTGATCTCAGCCTGTTCAGCACAGTAGAGTCAACAAACTCGTGAGCACAACGCACAAGCACAGAATGGAAGCGTGCAGGGATCATACCTTCACCGCCGTTTTATTCTCTCTCAAAGCCATCTTCGATGCTGTCAAAAGACCGCAGCTTTCCTCCTTCGCCTGGTCCCACCGCAAAGGGGTCCCACATAATGTCCTCCTCCGTAGCAGTGCCAATTTTTAAACTTTGGGCAAGTTCAGAAACGCCAGTCCCCAGAGGAGGGCACCATGGGCCTTGCAGTGGGCACTATCGCCCCGGCGGTCAGCGCCGGGCTGGACACGGGGTCCGCGAGGCCTTTCTTTCCCCGTAATTGACGCAGAGCACCCAGCAGGGGGACCTCTCGCGGTGCAGACCCGGAACGGCCCGGATGCCTGGAAAGGCTCCCCGCGTCCCCCGTGGAAAGCAACTCGGAGGCGCCGGCAGGGCTTTTTCCCCGGGCGGGCGGTCCGGCGGCGTCCTCCCCACGTGGCTCACGTGGAGGCCCCCGTCCTCACGACCTGGAAGGCGGCCGAAACCGGCGAACCTCCGCGACTGGCCCCGCCCACCGGCCCGCTCGCTGGCTCCGCCCCTAAGGAGGCTGCCTCGGCCTGGGGAAGCCCGCCCCGCCCGGCCGTTGTCAGGATAGCGGCGCCGTTGCCCGGAAACGTCAACAAACGAGGGGTGACGTCAGCGGAGAATGGAACGCTGTTGCCGGGCGACGGCGGGCTGTTTGTTCTCTTCGGCGGAGCTGTCAGCCGCGTGGTCGGCCGAGAGCGAGCGACACCCTGCCGCGGACTACGAGTTGGACTACGAATCCCATGATGCGCTCTCCGGCTCCCGGGCCTTTCCACCCTCCCGGTGAACCCTCAGCCGGCTCCGTCGCCTTCTTCCCCCCCTCGTTCCCGGGGGCCAGGCTGCCTTCACTGGCCGGCCGAGGCGGCTCCTCCGGCGGTGCGCAATGAAACGGGGTGGCAGGAAAGACCCCGCAACGACCCCGATTTAAGGAATCAAATGAAGAAATCAGGAGAGCGTCTCCGGGCGACGAAGGCTTCAGCACGACTCCCCTTCCCTCCTCCCTGCGCCGACCACCGGCCACAGATGCCCCCAAACTGCCCCAGGCTCTCTGTCTGGCGGTCTCCAAAGGCCGGGGGTCTGCCCATCCTGCTTTGGTTTCTCCTCGTGGCTGCGAAGCCCACCCACGTGGCAGCTGCTCCCAAAGCACCATGGGGGAGCCAAAGAGGGAATCCCCCCCGGGTGGGCTGATGGCCTCTGGGATGGTGGGTCTCTCTTCTTCCTGTATAAAGGACCCAGATGATTTGGAAGGGTTACTTCTACTCCCACCCCTTCTTATGGTGGGCATTTGCCAATAGTGCCAGCAGGGATGAGGGTCTCTGTGGGCTTCCCTGAAGCCGCCTCCTTACTCTAAAGACACCCTATTGCACCCAGCCTTCCCAGTGTCCCCTCCCCATCCACCGCAGTGAGCTTTACTCCTTAGGAAGGGCTGGGCTGACCTTGGGGGTCTGTTATTGCTGATGTGATTATTATTTCCAAGGAATGAGACAGTTCCTGCCTATCCCACCACAAACGCACCCATGCCACACTTCCATGTACACATGTACACACACACTCCCACCAGCTGCCTAGGGTTCCTTTCAGTTAATGTGACAGGCAGAAGCCAGAGAAATAGGTGTTTTTATTTCAGCTGAGGAAGGGAGGAAGGAAGGAAGGAAGGAAGGAAGGAAGGAAGGAAGGAAGGAAGGAAGGAATGCTCTGAGACACAATATTCAACCAACAAACATAGTGGTTGAGCGCTTGCACATCTCTCCCAACATGGGAGAGACCTGCCCAATCAAAGCACATGGGGAGAGAAAGAGAGAAGGCACCAGTGACCACCAAACAGATATTGAGGGAAAGTGGGAGCTCACTTCAAGGATTTCTGAAAGGCCTCTCACTCCTTCCAAATGTCTGGAGGCTGGAAACCTACTCTTAAAGTGCCAGCAAGAAATCAAGAGGGGTGGTAGTACATTTAATTACAAAAACACACCTCAAATTACAGGTCAAGACATACCCACTGAATTCAGTGGGATGTTTCTCTGGGGAATCATGCAAAAGATTGCAGTGTACTTTTCAAACAAAAATCAACTTTTCATTTCTCCTTTGAAATCCTGTACAGCTTTTAAATTGGAAACTTGCAGGTAGGAACTTGCTTAACTGAAAACCAACAGGAACATTTAAACGCTTTATTAAAAATTAATGATAATATAGGTACTTCTTAATTTAACCTCAGGCCCAGGTGGAGTGTGCTCCATGCTGTAAGGGACAGCTACAGGTAGGCAAGTTCTTGGAGGTGAAAGATGCTAGGTATAGTTGTTCTGGTCACAATCAATTTTTTTTCTTCCAGCAGCCAAAGCAGCTGAGCTCCCAGTGCTATAATCTGCATCCTTCAGGAACTGAAGGTCTCTGCAAGAGCCAGATGTTTACTTCAGGCACCTTTCTCCAGTCTGGATCATTGAACTACACAACCCATGCTTCCAGGCAAGGGGAGATTAGAAGTTTGGGCCTGCCTCATATGATGGGTCTGTCCACTGAAAGAAAGGCAACCTCTTGGGATCCCTAACCAAGGGTTACCTGACTCAGCATTCTGCCTCCCAGACTGGCCAGCCAGATCTCTCCTGGATCCTCACCCTCTCCCCAAAAAAATTGATAAAGGAGGGGGCCTTAACATTGTATCCGTCTCTCTCTGCCTTCCCTAGCAATTTGGCAGCTTCCAGACATGTGAACTTCAACTCCAAGAATTCTCCAGCCACTTGAATTTCATCCTAGGAGTGAAGTTTACACATCTTAAAATTGCCAAAGTTGAGAAATGCTGCTCTAAGCCTTGGATTACTTCTGCTCGGAACATGGAAGAGTCCCTTAGACAGACCCCACTCCTATATTTATGTATATATTTATACACACACGCATAAAAAATAGGGTTCCTGCCTTTAAGCCTTCAAAAACTAGATTACTCCCTCTTCTGTTCTCCGGAGTGGGGATGTACCCCATCCCCTTCTCAGAAAACCTGTCCCACCTTCCCTCTTCCTTGCTTCACCACTAGCCCTCCCGGTCATTCATGAACTGAAGATAGTGACTTGTGGTTTCCCTCATGGCTTGTGCCCCCCCCATTAAACCTGCTTGCCTAGCTATGGGGACAGCCATCAGCACACATCAAAAACCTCCTTCTTCACTTCTACATCCCCTCAGTGAAGAGGGCAGGCAGGAATGAAGGGGGGCATCATGTCAGCCCTGCCTGCTCTTCCATAGAGCTCCCCGGCAGGCTCAGCCCCAAAGCATGACTCAGGACCTTGACACGCCTGCCACATTCCTGGCAAGTGACATCAAAAGTGCTGTGTCAGACCCCACGTTGGGATTCCACCCTTCCCTCTCTCCCAGTCAGCCAGACCAGCGAAAATGCCTGTCTGCCCTGCATCATTGCTGACTATCTCAGAAATTGGGTCTGTCTGTGAACTTGAGGTTTCTACTGCAACCTCAAAGCCCACAGTTAGTTGTCTCTTTGGCTCACTGGCACGGCATCTCCCTTCTGCCACCACTATCGCAGTCAGCCCTAGGAAACAGCCCCCATTCCCCAACCTCAGGGCAATGCTTAGGTGGTCTGAAGCAGGGGACTTGTGAATAAGCAAAATGTACCCCAGGAAAGGTGGCAGAGAGGTCAGGAGTGAGACTGGGAGAGGACAGGATGGCTTGATTTGAGTCACACTTTTGTGGGGAAGGAGTCCTTGAGCATGGACAAAGATGAGAGATTTGTTTCACTTTGTCAGGTTGAATTTGCAAAGCTAATTGGAAAAGTTTAGTGCCTCTATCTTCACAAGAGGCTAAATCCTGCAGAGAGTGGAAGGTGGCCTTTAAGTTAAAGAAGAGAAGGCTAAAGAGAGACACTGCAGCATCTCTCAGTAGATAAGGGAGTTGCAGGCCAGAGGGTGGATTTATTCTTCCGGGCAGGACAGGAATCATCAGGTAGAAGCTTTATAGAGGAGATATAAATTTGAATGGAGGAGGTATTTCCTGATTGGGGGGGCAGCCATTTGTCCAGGATGGTCTACGGGTTCCTGCATTGGGAGGGGGCTGGATTAGATTACCTCCCAAGAGTACAACCCCAGGATTCTATATTCTCTGCCCCTCTCCCCAGAATGCGGCCCCCTCGATCTATGTGGACTGCAACTCCCAGATGGCCAGCCACAGTGGCTAAATTTGAACTGTACCCCAGTGGGGAAAACTGACCACAGATGGGAGGTCCAGCATCCCTTGCAAGGCACCAGATGCCATGTCCTGTCAGATTTACCTGCAGGTACCTGGGAGCACTTCCTGCAAAGCTGGTGCTCTACCCCAAGCTGTGACAAATCATTGCAGAGCAGGGATGCCCATTTAGGTGCATCACATTTCACGTGGGGGGTTTTTCATTTGGTCAGACAGCAGACAGGGGGTGGCAGGATAGATTGAGAACCAGAATAGCCCAGCCTGGTCTGTCTGATTGCTGGTGGGGCAGGCGGGCAGGGGCTATATTTGGTCACTGAGCAAAATATCCAAGTCCCAGTTTGTTATTATTTGTGTCTCGCCTGCCAATCGCCGAGGCTTGCATGATCTGACTATGGCGGCTGCCAGAATCTTTTGTGCTTTATGCCTTCTGTGGTTATGAGCCAGGCCAGGAGGAATGCAAACAACCAACCAAGTTAGAAAGTTTCTTGCCGCTGGGAACAAATGCTGCTCACACCCAGTACCAGCCGAAATGGGAACAAGTAGTATATCAGAATCTAATGATGCTTTGTTTTTTAAATACCAACTGCCCTGAAAAATAAACTCTGTACATGTATGTTTGATAACAGTTGCATCCCAAACCTGTCTGAGTTCCCTCTGACTACTTTTCTACAACTTCAGATGTTGGAGGGAAGGGCACGCTGAGATGCCCTGCACATATTTTGGGCACATACCTCCTAAAATCCTCAAGGCCACACTTGAAGGTACCAGGATGCAGAAGGTAGAAGAGGAAGGGACTCTGTGTATGCTTAGAATAACTTTTTATTTTTCATTACTTCTTCCAAGACTCCAGGAGATGCCTTGTCTAAGCCTTGAGCTAGTGTGAACCCATCCACCAGAGAGCAGAGGAGACAATCAGAGCAGCTTTCTGCATTACCCAGGAGTAACTTTCACACTCCTGTATTCCGGCTCCACCCAAGTTTCTTCCTTTTAACTTCTGGGATTATACATTAACCAGCTGCTCAGAGGAATTAGTTTTTGATACAAACAACCAGCAGAGTCCCAAAGCAAAGGTGAAGAATTTATATTCACACCCATTTGGTATTCGTTATTAATCCTTTTCTGCCCACAGGAACTGAGCCTGTCTCCTCCTGCCACTCACTCTTTGGGGTGCGTGGGACCCAACTCTTAGCACGACAATGTCCTCAGGGCACATTTGTAAGACTCTCTTGCTTATTCTGAGAAGGATGGATTATTGGCTTGCTACTAAATTTACACATAGCTGCTCTACTTACAGAAGTGCCTCCATACTGGTATTCAGCTTCAAGTGCCCCCCCAAAAGCATCTCCAAGCAAATGCAGCAGGAATTTTATCTCAGATCAGAACTGCATTTCTAGATGCCTGTAGTGTTTTCACTTGCTTTGCCCAAGTGCACTGAACTTGTACTCTGCAAGGAGCCTGGGTTTCCTGTTTCCTATCAAATTAAGAATGTGGACAAACACCTTGCTTGGACAGAGAAGCACGGATCCGTCCTCCTTGCTGATATTCATGATTCAATAATCAAGGACAGTATTTACATTCATTTAGACATGCAGAAAACGGAATCCAAACTGAGTAGGACATTGAATCCTGAGTAGGACTTTGCAGTGCTATTATTACAGAAAGTGCAAGGGAGTGAGTTTACACATTTAGTTGTCAAACATCCAGAAATGGGTTAGTCCCACATACATGCACACCCTGCAGCCCTTTCATCAAACGTTCTGCTGTCAGCAGCTTCAGTGCCACTCTGTGTTGATCGGGGCATCCCTGATAGGGATGGAGAGAATTTCAAAGAAGCAGAAGGCAGATTCTTTTCTTCAGCCATCTCAGCACTGTTTTCTCCAAAGGTACAAGCAGAAACTGCCTCCCGAGTTCCTGCCTGCTTTCCAAACAGGAAGGTTTTGGGGGTGCAAAGCAGGCCACAAAAGCAGCCCCATCACTAGGCCAATAGATCGGCCCACATAACACCTTTGTTCTGTGAGCTGCACTGGTTACCAGTTTGCTTCGGGGTACAATTCAAGGTGTTAACATTGACCTTCAAAGCCCTTCATGGCATGGGACCAAGCTCTCTGAGGAGCCGTGTCACCCCGATGGGGAGTTCCCGGCCCACCAGAAGCAGCAGAGGAGTCCTTCTCTGGTTC
>JANHZU010001844.1:103393-113777 GCA_032468055.1 Acrochordus granulatus
GGGGGTTCATTATCATCGTGGAGGTGGCTGATGGATTCCTAGCCATCCTCACCCCCCCTTTTTATATACAAAATCTTTTTAGCCCACCTCGCTAGTCTGCTGGTTTTTTTATTTTGTTTTAATGTGTTTATTTTATTTTTTAAGTGTTTTTAATATATTGTTTTTATTGTTGTTAGCCGCTGAGAGGTTGTTAACCCCCTTTGGATTTCGGTGGCGTATAAATTAAATAAATCCTTGACATTCTATCTCCATGATTTAAACATGGATATTAGCTTCAGATTTCTAAGACATTTTGCTTAAAACTTTTTTAGAGTTTCCGCTACTGGCCTTGCTGACTGGCACTTCATATACTGTACTAATTCAAAGCCAAAGAAAACCATATGATCCCAGCTCAACAAATCCTGTGTAGGCAGGCCAGTAACCAGATGTTCCCAAAAGCGTATGTTCGAGCACATCTGGAATAGATCAGAGATTACAACTGAAGGAGAAAAGCTTGGCTGGCCCAGTTGAAAAATTACAGACCAAAAGAGCCAGTCAGGCTACCAAATAGACCCACAGTATAAATCATCCTTTCAACCTCCATATCAGCTACTCACTATGGGGAGATTTGCCAGTCCTTTTACCCAGAAGGGAGAATGGCTGAGCCTTTCCCAAGCAGTGCAGCTCAGCAAGGGTGGGGCCATATTAAGGCAATCCCTGACATTTCCTCTGTGAGCAGGGACTGCCTGCCTGGGTGAGGTGGTTTCCCTTCTATTGAGCTCAGAGACCAGAGTTTGCCCTTCTGTAAGTGAATTCACACAACACTCTGAACCACCACCAATCAACCATCCTCAGCCTCGTGGGCTGCTGTGCAAAACCAGTCCACAGAAGTAGGTCAGGATTCCATGCATTCTGCAAAGCCAAGAGCTTGAGTAAACTGTGATTTAGCTAAACATGGATAAGATTGTTGCATGTCCCATTTGAACTACTATACCCCCTTCCTCTTCCACTGTAACCCTGTTCAGCAGGGGAGGAAATGAAGGCTCTCAGCCATTGAGATTTGAAGTTCTCCTACTAAGGAGGCAGCTCCATTCTATCTGGCTGGTGTAATTCATGTACTCTGTGGCATCCCCAGCCACAGGCAAGAGGAGGCTGGCTCCATTCCAAAGCCCTGGAAGTTGAGGAGGGTGTGAATTTCTTATCTAAGTTCCAGAAAGGTCAGGTAAGGGAGGGGTTGTGCATAGATGCAAAGCAAAATAAGTTCCTGCCTTTGGATTCCAGAGGATAACCAACCACTCCCTCCTCAAACAGAGGTTCCACCAAACTGGAATATCTGCAAGGCAGAGAGTTTCTAGCCATTTAAGACCTCCTACTTAAAACATTAATTCTTCTTGGCTTTGCAGGCTAGGAAGCTGCTGGGGGCAGGCAGCAGTTTGCTATGAATCCGTCTGCTTGATGGACTTAACCATGTCTTGCTTGATTAACCCAGTTTAATGAATTTGAACAATACACTGACCCCGAAACTGACCCCCACAGTTCAGTTTCAAGCACATGAACATCTAATGAGTAGTTGGTTAGCCTGGTTGACCCAGACTATGACAGTTTCAGATGGCAGCTCCTCAAGAGTGTAAAGTGACAGTCAGTTGGCTGCCCCTAGTTGTGAGGGTTTTTTTTTGTTAGCAATCGTAATAAAACTGATTGACAGTGGAGTCAGACCTGGAGATTATGAGGACCGGGTGCCCACTGGGGTCTTGAAGGGCTTTGGGACCCACTACGAAGCTGAATGCAGACCATAGCATGCCCTTCTATGGGTTAAATAACAGTACAGGATTGGGAAGAGAATAAGATACTGCACATTGGTTGGACAATCCCTTTCAAGCCCAGGGGTGCTAGTCCTTCTTGATGATGTTGTGGGGATGTGGATCATAAATTAAGACACATCTGGGCACTTCACCTCCTCCAGGGAATGAAAGCATTGACAGACCAACTATCTGTGGGACCAAGGCCTATAAAGGTCTGGGGCGAGAGGCTGCGTTCAAATTCTTCCAGAAATTGGGCTCCTTTTGGCGGGAAGACCATCGCTCTATCCGGGGCAGCGAGTTCCGCGCCTCAACGGCCCTGGTACAGTATTCCTTCTGCCCCTAGATGGGGCGGCACCGGGGCGGAGAAGAGCGAGCCATCGAGAGGATCTCCCCTCGCGCCGGCACCGCTTGTCCGCGGCGGGCAGATGAAGCTTGAGCTCTTCGCTCCTGCTCGGCCCCGCAGAGCTTTCATGCCATTTCTAGAATATAGTAAAAGTTTCTATTAATACCCCACAAAAGCAGCGCGGCACCGGGGGCGGGAGCTGCACCGCAGCGCGCCTCGGAGAAAGGGATTCCCTCTGACGTATTGCTAGGGATACCAAACAAACACAGCATAAGACCAAATATGGCTAATTGCGTCACAGGAAAAATCGCGGGACGGAGCGCGATCCCACAAGAGGGATCCCCTGCTTGAGCGCGCGGAAAGTCTTGAAAAAGACCCCCTGCCCGGCCCACCGGGACCCTCCTGGGCCGGGGAAGCCGTCAGGACCCGGGGCTGTCTGCGCTGGGGTTTGGGGCGCGGGGCGGCAGCGCGAGTCTTCCTGGTGACGTGATCGGGCCCGCCCCCTTCCTCGCCCTCATAAGCCTCGCTGCCGCGCGCTCCATTCATAAGATTTGGACCCGCGAAGGAGACGCGACTGGAGGGAGCCGCGCCGGACTCCGCGTTCGCCCGCAACCCCGAGGCCGAGCGAGCGACTCGCGGCGCTGCGGGGACGGCGGGAAGGATCTTCCTCCCGGGAAGCCAGCGGACCGACCGGACGCTTCTGCCGCCGCCTCCCCGGCGTTGCAACACGTGCTTGGGACCGGGCGAGCCCCCTGTCGTTCGGAGCTCCGTCTCCCCCAAGCAGTGACAATCGGCGGGGGAGGAAGGGAGCAAGCAAGCAAGCAACAAGGACAGACGGACGGACGAGCAACAGGCAGCGCTCGGAGGTACCTTCGCAGCCGGATCTCGCGGCGGCGGCGGCGGCGGCGGCAGTCCCGGACGGCCGCTCGCTGGCTGGCCCCGCTCGCCCCTCATCTTGGCTTCCAGGCGCCCCCCGCGCGGCCGCGGCCTCCCCCCTGCGCCCCCCAGGGACATGGTTCAGGGCTTCCCCGGAGACTACGACTCCACCTCCCGGTGCAGCTCGTCCCCCTCGGCTGAGTCCCAGTACCTGTCCTCGGTGGACTCCTTCGGGAGCCCCACGGCTGCCGCCTCCTCGCAGGTAAGGGACGGCCGGGTCCGCCCGGCGCGCGGGACTCGGGGGGCTTCGTGCCGGGACATGCGGCGCGTCCGAGCCCTGCCTGCCTTCGTTCCGCTGCCCCCTCGGCAGCGATCGGTGGCGCGGAGCCCCTTTCTCCGGACGCGTTAGAAGCGGCGTCGCCCCCTTTCGCCCCAAGTCCTCCCCACCGTCCGCATCCAACTCTTTCTTTCCGTGCACGCGCGCCGGAGGAAAGCGAGAGCGCCTGCGAGCGAGACAGGGGGCGGGGTTGTGCGTAACGCATGACGTCCTGGAACGCTCCGTGCTGACGTAGGGCACGTACGGCGCGTTTCCCTCCCCCTCCTCCTCCCCGAGACGCGCGGGTTATTTTGGAATGCGGGCCCGCCCCCGTTACTAAGGGGAGGGCCGGGCCGAGCCCTGCGCGGATTGGCCGAGCCGTCCGCGACGTGCCCCCTCTGGTCCGCTCCGGAGCCAGCTGCGCGCGGCGGGGTGGTCGCTGCGGTGGGCTCGTGGCGGCGGGCGGCTGCCGCGGGGTTCCCTTGACGCGCGTCTGCCATGCCGACCTTGTCCCGAGGGGCGCCCGAGGGGCCCACCCTCTCCCCACGGAGCCCCGGGGCGGCGGGAGGTCCCTCTATGTCTTGCCTCCCCTCCGGACGCCGGGCCTCCTGCCCGCCGGGGATGAGGAGTCCCGAGGTGCCGTGCGGAGTGCGAGCAGGCCTGACTCCGGGCTGCGCTCCCGTCCCTGCTCGGCCCGAGGGGCCCTGGGGAGCCCCCCGCGCTGGCCCCCAATCCGGGGCCGGGGAACGGGACCCCGAGGGTTGCCCGCCGGCCAGTCCGGGCGCGGCGTCCGCCGCATCGCGCCCGGCTGATCCTTGGCCGACCGTAGAGCCGGCGGGGAGACCCGCGGTCCGGCAGAAGCAGCTGCCCTCGGTATGCGGGTGACCAGCATGCCAGGGGGACGGAGCGTCTGGCCGTGGCCTCATCTGGCGGAACTCCCGGCTTGGAGGGCTTCCCCTGAGCTCTGGTCCACAGAGCCCCCCACGGCTGACGCTGCAGCCTGCAAGTGGGGGGGGGCGTCTTTGGAGACCAACCTTCCAGGAAGGGGTGGAGGATCTTCTCAGCACTGCCTTTCCTAGTCCGTGTCCCAGGACAAGATACCGGACTGGAGCAGCCGGTTTGCTTGGCCAAATAGCCCCCCACCCCTGACCAGCGGCTGCTGGCTGGTGCCTTCCCAGAGTTTGGGATCCTGTTGGACCCAGGAGCAGTGCAACATGTGAGCTATTTTGGGTGTGGAATGGATATGAAACCCCCTGGGGGGTGCAATCAAGGAATTGTTTCCAAGAAACCCCCATGCTGAGAATGTGACCCTTTCACTTCCCTCCAGGAGTGCAGCGGCCTTGTGGAAATGCCCGGATCTTTTGTGCCAACAGTGACTGCTATATCCACAAGCCAAGACCTCCAGTGGTTGGTGCAGCCTACCTTGATTTCTTCCATGGCTCAGTCACAGCAGCAGCCTTCGGGGCAGCCGCCGCCGCCCCCACCCACAGTGGATCCCTATGATCTACCTGGCCCCAGTTATGCTGCCCCTGGAATGAGCGCCTATGGCGCTGGTCCTTCAGCAGCCCCTGAGGTTGCAGCCACCCCACCTCGTTCCACCAGGGCTCGGCCCCGAAGGACACGGGAAGAAACGGTGAGCAAGGAAGGGGGTTCTTTTCCTGGGGAGGGGGCTTCCTCTGTTTGAGATCTCTCAGTATGTTTGAATTTCATTCTGAGCTGCCTCTCTGGTTGTTGGGATGCCTCAGTTGGCTTCCTGTGTTCTGTAGCTTGAAGAGGTTGGGCTTCTGGGACACTTTCCTCTACAGGCCCATTCACCATTGAGAAAGATTCTGGGTGTTCTCACATGTCTTTGAGGTGTGGAGGAAAATACAGGTTATGACAGTGGCTCTGTAATTTGCTAAGTTCTCAGAAAATGCAGAGAGCAGGATCTGGCCCCAGATTTGGGGCAAAACAAAAACTAGTTCTGGTGATACTGATCCAAATATTAGAGCAGCCAATATCAGCCATTGGGGGAGATCCTTGTGGCTATGTTGTTTTGATTTAACATACCTTGAGGTAAACAGATATATACTGAGTTTTAGTGGAAAAAAATCATTCATGAAACTGACATCCTCCTGCCCCAGTTTAGAACATTATAGATTTAAAAATTCACTGTGCCTATTTATTTAATTTACAGGTTTTATAGCTCACCATTCCCAAAAGATTGGGAGGGGTTACAAGGCATCATGATTATGAAAAGCAAACAGATGAATAAATCAAAATAACCATCCTTAATTGGTTAAATAAAACAAAGCGATCCTTGAGGTTGAAAGAAATCTGCTTAAAAGACCTTTGAAAACCAGAGAGGCAAAATGTTCCAATAGGCAGAGTGGCCTGAACAATTCTCTCTCCCCCCGCCATCCGTCACAGAAGGTTATGACGCAGTTTCATCTTCCTGTCCCCATTTCACAAGTGTCTTTAAGTTGCCCTCCAGTTTGCAAGGAAGTGCCAGGAGCCCCAGGGAAGCTGCTGGACTTGCAATGAGAGCCACTACCTCTGAAGTCTGATCTTTTCCTTCTTCTCTGCTCCCACAGCTGACCCCTGAAGAGGAAGAGAAACGCCGAGTCCGCAGGGAGAGGAACAAGCTGGCAGCTGCCAAGTGCCGGAATCGCCGCCGAGAACTGACAGACCGGCTTCAAGCGGTGAGCTGCAGTGCAAATTGTGTGACTGATTGGATGTGAGTTAGTGTTGCCATTGCTCTAGCCTTATGAAGCCCCCAGGAGAGAAGTCTGTGCCCTTTCCATGCTGCAGCTGCGCAGACGTTTTCCCCCAAGCGGGCATGTGAACCCCCCCAGGTTTCATTAGGCAGGTGCCAGGTGCTGTGGGAGGCCTGGCTAGGCTGGTATTGATGCTGTCCCTCAGTACGCCTCGGCTACTAAGATACCTGCTCTTGAGGAAGGGAAGACACAGCAGTTGTAAGCATAGCTCCGTGGCTTTGAATTGCTTTACCTCGAGGTGACTTATTTTAATCTGCTGCAGGCCTCATCTTTAGGAGGATGCTCATTTATTTTTGAATTAGAATTGAAGGACTCATTCTTTTTATTTCAAGTGGGTAAGGGTGTCCGCAGGGCATGGTCAGAAGTCAAGCATGCAGCTCCAAAACTGCAACTGAAGCTCATAGAAAACTGGCAGAGCTTTAACTCTGCTGTTGCAGCTACCATTCTGGTACCATTCAGCTACTTTCTGACCACATGTTGCAAAGTTTCCTAAAAGTGGTACTTGTGTGTGATGTGCTCTGCCACTATGCCCGTCCTCTGAACTGGGCTACTCCAGGAGAGGCTTCTGTTCCCTGCACATGGTCTTCCAGTGGCCCACTTGGGCATGGCTGAGGAAGGCATGCCCTTGCATCTTGAGCCAGAGAGGCTTTTCCTCCTTCTGCTCCTCATGCGCTGTTTTGAAAAAGAGGAAGGAAGAAGCTTCCCAAGCTGGAGCAGAAGATGCCAAACATTCTGCCTCTCTTGCCAAGCTTTGGTGGGTTTTAGCAGAGACACTCCTCCAGCAGATTAGGACCCTCCAGGCCCCAGGGGAAGCCAGAAGCCCAAAGCCTTTCCCTTGGAGAGATGCCTGGAAGCCTAAATCAGGGGAGAATTGCCTGGAAGCAGGGGAGGAAGGGGAGGTCCAGAAGGGTTGCAAGAATTAACTCTTCCCTGGAGCTGTGTCTCAGATGGTCCTGGAGGTGATGAGACACAGAGAAGGCGGTGCCACTTGGGCCTGATGAGCTCCCCTGGTTCCCCAGCTGCTGCCACCCCAGACTGACTCCGGTGCTTCCCTCTTCCCCAGGAGACAGACCAGCTGGAGGAAGAGAAAGCCGAGCTGGAGTCGGAGATAGTGGAACTGCAGAAGGAAAAAGAGCGCCTGGAATTTGTCCTCGTAGCTCACAAAGCCGGCTGCAAAATCCCCTATCAGGACATAACAGAACGGAGCGGGCAGCCCAGCACCTCGGCAGAGGTCAGCGCCCTGGCTGTGCCAGTCAAGGAGGATCCCTTTGGGCCCACGGCCACCTACTCATCGATGCCCCTGCACTATCAGCAGACCCTGGGCGGACTCCCAGACATAGCCCCGGCCCCAGCGGAGGTAGCATTTTCTAGTTCTTACTTTACCCATGGTGAACAGCTGACCGACCCGTACCCGGTTAACCCTTCATATACATCTTCGTTTGTGTTCACCTACCCAGAGGGAGCCACCTGTGGAGCCAGCCACCAGCGGAACGGCAGCAGTGACCATTCCTCGGACTCTCTGAACTCTCCCTCGCTCCTTGCTTTGTGACATTCAAAACCCACAACTTACGCCTTTTAGTCTAGCCTGCAAGCCCACCCTGCAAACCCTGGGCTGGGCAAAGGGGGCCAGAGCTCAAATGCACCGGTGGGCACTGCTACCATCTGGGAGCCTCCAACCTGCTGTGCTGCAGCTGCCGCCTCTAGCCATTGCAATGCATTCTTGTGGACTCCTTGGAGGTGCAGCACATGGTGAAGCATCTCTGCCGATGGTTGTCCTTTTCCACGTTGGCCTCCTCAGCCGTTTCCCAAATTGGGAGGAGAAAGGAAGAAGCTTGTGGGCTGTGAGTTGGCTCCCCCTCCTCAGGGTTCTGAGCCCAACTTTACCCTTGGAAACAGATATGCCTTCTACTGAATTGGGACGCTTGGCGGATCAGGACGATGCTGCTTCCCTCCACCCCTTACCACTGTTGCTGTCAAAAGCCAAACAAAGGGAGCGGAAAGGAAACACAGAGGAGGAAGGGCCCTCCCTGTGCTCCCCCCAACTCATCTCTCCTTGTTTCGTGGTGGCTTTATGAACTGTGTTAGCTGCATGGTTTTAAAATGGGCACTTTAATGCTTTTGCTAATCAGCTTAGCATCCTGAGAGTTGGATCTTTGTACAGAACTTCCATTCTCCAGGATGAAAAAGCCACATGAAGTGGCCAGTCAGGACATACTTTTGGTGGATTACTTTGTCACATTCCTGCTGAAAGCTTTTGCCATATTAAAATAGGCCAATCATTGCGCCCTTGCTCCTTAAAGTCATGGATTCCCACAAGTTGTAAGCTTCCAGATTGCTCCTGGCATGTGGATTTCCTCAGTGGTGTTTCTTTAGTGGGCCTTCGACTCTCACTGAAACATTCAGCCAAGCAAATTAATTGATTATGTGCCATCAAGTTAGTGTCAGCTCTAAAAGATCTAACCCAGTTTCCACTGATACATTTTGGAAACTGGAATGATGGGTGGTATAAAAATGCTTCATCTGGGGAGAAATCATAAAACCTGAAAGCTTCTGGAAGTCAAAGGAAAGTGATGCCTGCAAACAAAGGACTAAGCAGCCAAGGTCTTTCTGGCCTTGCTGTTGCAAGTGGGCTGACCATTCCCTGCAGGGCCCGGGCAATGCTTTCGATTGAGCCATCTGTCCTGGCATGCTTGACCAGTTGCCCTTCTGCCTTCCCTGGAGCAAATCTGCTTCCCTTTGGGCTACTTCCTTTGCTGATTTAATTGATGGCTAAGGACCAGGAAGGGCCCTGGCTTTCCAGGAGGGGTTGGATGGTGGGCCCTGGGTGACAAATACTGTGAAGGGACCTCTGTGACACTTTCCCTGGAATTGGGGACTAAGTTTCTGTTTTCTGCCCTTGGCAAGCTTAACCTTGAACTAACTGCATAACCCCTCTTGGCCTTCTTAGCTGCTGCTCCTCTCCTTTCAGGCCAGGATCCTGGGCTGCCCAGCAGTCTGGGTGGGGGCACCTTTGCTGCTTTAGATTGGTATGTCGAGTGTGACCCCTTCGGCCCTTTGCTGCCTTCTCCCCTCCATGCCTTGGTCTAATCATACTGCTGCTTTTCCAGACCTCTGGCATGTAGGCTGGTTCTTCTGGCCCCGTGGCTCTTTGCTGCCCTACCCCAGCTCCTCTTGGGCCCCACAGATCCTAGCTGTGCCAAGTGTGCATCCTTTGAGAAACATCAGCCCTTCCGCGGAAGAGCTGCTTTCCATTCTGTGCTTGGATTCTCTGCCGCCACTGCTCTGCACTCATTCCGTTTTGCGCAGCCTGCTGTGTTCTGTGCCTCTGAAGAACCCCACCTCGAGTCTGTTTGTGGCCTGGGAAAGCTGCTGTGTTGCTTCTTGGCTCTCTAGAACTCATTATGATGCTGTATAGAATGTTTCCAAACTTTTTTTTGTGACCAAGCTTTAGATGTTGTGTTCTTTTTTATTTTTTTAACCTATGGACTTTTATTTAACCAGCTTTTTTAAAAAACAAAACAGATTCTTGTTTGTTATACATTTGCTGGGTCTGGGGAATATTTTTATTTCTAATTATTATTATTTACCCCTTTGTGCTGTAATATTTTTTGTGATGTATTTTATTAAACAATCCAAGGGCCAGTGAAGGGAAGGAGAAGTTAGACTTTGGACCCTGCTATGGCCCCTCTATCCTGCACTTAACTGGTTAGCAAAATAGTAAATAAAGACAGCTTTGAAAAAATGCACTTTTTACAATGGATATATGATCTATTTTTTCAAATTTATGTAAAGAAAAAAATGAAGTGCAATAAAAGGAACTCAAGCTGTAGATCTGCCTGGATTTCTCCACACAGACCTGATTGCCTGTTGCCTTCACCCTCAGTGTCCCGGGTGGGCAGGCCTGGGTGGTGGGCTTGGGTGAAGTGGGTGAGAAGCTTCTTGGCATCATCCTGAGATACGTAGCAGTTAAAAACAAACACATTTAGTGTCTGGTGATGTCTTTTACTAAGATTTGAGGTGCTGCATCAGGACTGCTGAGGTAGAGTCTGCTTGCATATGGAAGTTCCATTTAGCCAGTAAGTCATACTTCCATACCTATTGGGACTTCAGAGAATCATGGGCTGCGGGGGGATCTTGGGGGGCTTCTGCTCTGACCATCCCAGGCAAGTGGGATGATCCAACCAATCGCCTTCTGGTGTCTGGGTCCCCACTTCAGTTAAGGAAGATGTTTCATACAGGGTAATAATAGGAAAAGATTTTGGATATTTGATAAGATGGTGAGCTTTCAGACCATGAAAGAATGTTGAGAATA
>JANHZU010001844.1:142832-162547 GCA_032468055.1 Acrochordus granulatus
CCAGATGCCTGTTTTTTAAACTTTGTTGCGATGCAATTACCCTGGACGAGTGAGAGTCTTCACAGACATATCTGATGGACAGTTTTAGGGGTGATGAGTACAGGTAGTCCTCAATTTACAAGCATTCATTTAGCAACAGTTCAAAGTTGCAATGGCACTGGAAAGTGAAAACCAGTCTTTGCACTTAAAACTGTCATAGCATCCCCATGGTTACGATCAAAATTGGAACTATGGCAATTGTATTTATAATAGTTGCAGCACTTGGGGTCATGTGATCACCATTTGTGACCTTCCCAGCCACTTCCTACAAGCGAAGTCAATGGGGGAAGCCAGATTTGCTTAATGACTACTTGACTAACTTAACAACTGCAATGATTTGCTTAACAGCCATAGCAAAAAACATAAAAATCACTTAACCACCTTGCTTAGCAACATAAATTCTGATCCCAACTGTAATCGTAAGTCAAGGACTGTCTGTATACCACTGAGAGACCTAAAAGGTATCAATGGAGGATGTCTGTCTATGGGGGTATTTCTCATGTTGGCTAGGGAAATCTGGGATTCGAAGTCCACCCATCTTGAAGTCGCCAAGTCTGAGAAACACTCATCTTCTGAGTTGCTAAGAGTTAATGCCGACTTGATGCTACATAATCAATCCACACCAAATCCTCATTTGGTTTCCAAATCTCCAATAGGCCTCCTGATTAATCCACTTCCCCTCCCCAGCGCCAGCATCAGGAGGCCTCGCTTGCTGCTTGCTCCAAGAGACAGCAGAACAGCTTCCACCACACCCTCTGCAGAACTTTAACCTGCAGATAAAACCAAAGCCACCTCTTCCAAGGAGCAAGCACAAGGAGGCAGCCTTTGCAGCTCTTCCCCTGGCAGTGATGAAAGGAAAGGAACCTGATCTTTCTCTTGCTTTCTCTTTTAATCGCTCCAGTATTTACAGGCTAGGAAAAGGCCAAGCAATTCAGCTTGGGGTGCACATCACGGCACCCCCAGATCCTAAACTTCCTGTGTGTGAAGGAACACCAACTGCTCTCTTTCAGATACACCTGGGAGACCCACCCCAGGAGGTGCCCTAACCACGCTGCACTGCTTTGAGAGGTGGCGGCTGCTACTTCTTGGGGGCAGTGGAGACCTCCACCAGCACCCGATTCATCTCCCGCAGCTGGGCGTCCAAGGTCTCCACAGTCAAGCTCAGCTCCATCAGCTGCTCCTGCAGACCCAGCAGGGTGCTGCTCAGCTCTTCTTCTTTCTTCTTGGTGTTGGTGCTCTGGCGTGAGTATTCCAAGTAGATGCACAGCCCCCCCACCCCGAAGACAATCGCTTCGCCCAGCAGTTCGGCACCCAGTTCTGCAGCCGCTTCCTCGTTCAGCGGCTTGATGGCAGCACCCCGGAAGCCCATGATCCGCATCTTGGCCCGCATCTCAACCCAGTGATAAACTGAAAGAGAAAAAGCAAACAGGCTGGGCACCCAGAGACCCAGAGGGGCAGCCGCACGAAAGGGGAAAATCTGACTTTTACTACAGGAATGTCGCGACTCAAGGTTAAGCATTGTGGTCACCTGAGGAGAGCCCCGTTCAGTGGAAGAAGCCGGGCAGAGAGCGGAGAAGCCCGATCATCGCCCGACGATTCCAGGGGCTGAAACCCATCAAGAAGACGCTCGGCGGTCGCCTTGCCCACAGCCGGGAGGCACGCCAGAGCCAGCCAGGGAGGCATCAGGCGGCTGGCGGGAGCGGCACAGGGCGAGGGCGAAGCGGCATCGGCCTTGGCTCCAGGAGCGCCCAGAGGGCCCAGAAGGGCCGGGAAGGAGGCGGCGCCGGGGGACGGGGCCGCCGCCTTCTGCTACCGGCGGCGCTGGAAGCCCCAAGCCCAGGCCGGGCGAGGAGGCAACTTGGGGCGATCTTCTTCGGACGTGCTAAACGCCCGGGAGGCCGACATTCCGGAGGCCTGCCGCCCTCGCGGTGGACTGCGCCGGAGGGCGGAGGCGCGACGTTCGCTCCACGTGCCGCGCAGTCACCTTTCTCGACCGGCGCCTGCGTGCCCCGGCCCGCCCGCCTCCCGCGGTGCCCCATTGGCCGCTGCCGCCGCGGGCCCCGCCCCCTCCCGCTTCCATTGGCCGCCTAAGCGCGGCCGTCTGCTTCCCGAGCGCTTACTCACTCTGCGCGGGGGGTCCGCAGATGTACTGGCGGAAGAAGGGGCTGGCGCGCGCCCCGTCCTTGATGCGCGCCGCCAACGGCTTCGAGATCTGCCGGACGCCCAAGTAGAGCAACTTGGCGATCGGGAAGGCGCCGGCCACCATCCTCGCGCTCCCAGCGGCCCCCGCGCGGAGCGCCCCACCGACGTCCAGCGAGGTGACGCCGGCACGCTCCTTCCGCCCCGCCCCTTTTGTACGCCTTCCAGCGTCACCTCGCGTCTGGAAATAGACCTCATGAATTCGCAAGCGGTTTCCTCCGCGCTTGCTGCGAGGCCGTCGCGCTGCTGCCGCGCGTGAGGGAGGAGATGAGGCCCGTGCTCGGGAGGCTTCAGCCGCTCACGAACACGTAAACCGTCACGCCTGCCGTTCCTCGCCCCTCCCCGACTCCGAAGCCCGACGGGGGAACTGCGCGGGCCCGCATCCGGTGTAAGCCGGAAACCGCTCGGGCCATGGAGACGCGAAGCAGAGTGGCCTGCCTACTGACGGCGTCCGAGCGTCGCCTTCCTGCCGTCGCTGTCCCCGCGCGGACCTCGAGAAGCGACATCCGCCTGTCAAGACGTTGCCCCCGGTGAAGCTTCGGCCGTGGAAGGGCTGGCAGTGGCAGAAGAGCTTGGCTAGGCGGCCGGGCCGCTCGGGAGCCTGGACTACAAAACTCATCGTCCCGCCTCGGTTGCCGCTCTGGGCCCGGGCCGGCGGCCTCCGAAGAGGCCCGTGCCGAGGTCCCATTCCGTGAGGCGCGCGTCAGCCGCTCGCCTGGCCAGGGCAACCTCCGGCTGAACAGCGGGACGCGCTTGGGGAAGCGGCGACCGGGCGGTCCGGCGGCGGCCTTCATTCGTCCGAGCCCCGGAGCAGCGCTGCGCCTCCGCCCCGGCGGCTGCCCAGCGCTTGGCTGAGCTCCGTCCGGCCCGGAGACCGGTCAGGCTCGTTCCGCCAGCGAGCCGCCCCGTGAACGCAGCCGCCTCGCCATTTCCCCAAGCGCGTCCCGCGCCAACCGCTCTTCGCTCTGCCCTCCGCCCGTGTAGGTGCATACTCCGCCGCCGCCGCCGCCGCCGCCGCCGCCCTCGGCTGCTGGGCCGGGTAACTGGCCTTCATCCGCAGCGGGGGCAGCTGCCCGGGGAAGCGAACGGCAGAGGATCTCTGCGGCAGGTTTGGCCGGAAGGCCCGCGGCATCCGCAGCGCGCCTTGGGCGGACGAGCGAGCTTCGCCACGCGGCCGAGCCGGAGCGCAAACCGAGCGCGACCACGGGCCCTTCTCCCGCGCTCGGTTGCGGGGTGTCGCGGTGCGAGCCGCAGGCAAGAGCGGAGCTGCGGCGGGGAGTGGAACGCGCGCGCGGCGGTCGTACGCGCTTGTGCAGCGCCGAGCGAAACACGATTCCGCTCGCAGATGTGCGGTAACACGCCGCGTGCGCGCCTGTGAAGGCAGGCGTTTGTTGCTTTTAACCCAGAAAAAAGCACTGACTTTTTTTGCTAGGAATCAGACATGTAAGTTTCCTTCTTTAAGTACTGCACTTGGGCTTGTTGCGTTACTTCGTAAAATAATTTAATAAATAGTTTTTAACAGCTGTGGGGAACGTACAAATGTGAATCGAATAGTTTTCTGCTCGTGGTATTGACATAATATACAGCATCGCTAATAGTAGAAAAATAAATGGCTGCTTATTTATTAAGCATGGCTTCAAAGTCATGTTAGAAGAAACAACCCAAAAAAAGAAAATTAACGGAGGAAGGAAGAGTGCTCAACAAAAAATGGACAGATGAAACAGACTATTGTGAAAGCTAGTTATGTGGTAGCAATCTGATTGCAAAAAAATCATTTAGTGATGGTGAGTTTATTAAGCAATATATGGATAGAGTGGTGGCAGATTTAATTTATCCTAACAGAAAAACAGATTTTACTAAAATCACTTTGTCTCACCAGATTATAGCCAGGCAAATTGAAAAAACAGAAGAATTTATCAAAAGAGATAACGGAGCGTAAAGCTGCTAATTTCAAATTTTATGCTTTGGCCATAGGTGAAAATATGGATGCTACAAATGTGGTTCAACTTGCCATTTTTATTAAGGGTATGAAATCAAGTCATATATGGAATCAAAAGGAAAATTTGTGCCAGAACTTGAAGATGAAAAATGGCTCACAGATTTAGCATTTGTGGTAGATTCAACCACTCATTTAAATAAATTAAACATGCATCTTCAAGGTGAAAATCAACTAATCTGTGCTATGTTTCAAACTATAGCAGTGCTTGATATGAAACTGAAATTATAGGTAACTCAAGTTACGGCAAATAATTTTATGCATTTTGAAAATTTGGCTAAACAAAATCCTGTGAACAGTGAAAAATATGCAGCCTTGGTTTCTATTTTGATAACAGGAATTTGATAAAAGGTTTCAAGATTTTTTAAAAAATAGTCGATTTTTTGGTATATTTGTGACTCCCTTTTCAGTCAACATAAATACATTACCTGCAAATTTTCAAATGGAATGTATAGAGTTGCAATCAGACATTCAGCTCAAAGAAAAATGTAATTACTGTATTTCTCTTTACTATTATAAGTCCTATCTTCCCAAAGAAAAATATCCCTCGCTTCACAATCATTTCTTATTCATGTCAACATTTTTTGGCAGTACGTACATTTGTGAACAACTTTTTTCAAGGATGAAGCACCCAAAGAGTAAAATTGGATCAGTTTTCAAACAAACACCTTGAGAACTCACAAAGAATTGCAACCACTTCCATTGAACCAGATGTTGATGCATTGGTTTCACAAAAAAGAGCTCAAATATCCCATTAGTTTTATATTTGTTGCCCTTTTTTAATGTTATAATAAAAAATATAAAATATGTATGTACATTAACTGTATTACGTATTTTATATGTGGCCCAAGACAATTCCTCTTCACTCGAGGAATTTTAATCCTAATGCAGGCAAGCCAAAAGGTTGGACACCCCCGGTCTAAAGTAAAAGGCGTTTGGGTCCCAACCCTGGGAAAGTCAAGGGGCCCAATCTTCCCCTGCATGCTGGCAACTCTGTCCTCTTACAGAAATTCCAGCACTGGAGAGGGGAAGAAAGCGGGAGGATCCAGCCAAGAGAGATAGAGAAAGCTAAATAAACCGAGAAACCTTCCCACTTCAGTCTTCACCCTCGGAATGTCTGTGGAGCTGCAAATGGGAGAGCCGTCAGCCAATCATTGCCAGTGATGAGGAGGCTCCCTTCTCGTCCCTGTGGGAATGGGCAATTTTAGGCTATTAGATCTTAAAATAAGACCTTGCTGAGATTCATGGATGCTGCTCACTTCTGGAGACAGAAGTCCACTGGCCTCACCTTTGGCCTTTTCTGTTTATTCCCAGGAAACCTCTCCATACAGTGGCCCTCAGATTAGTCTGTTCTCATCTCGGAATGTTACTGATAGTAATCTTCCTTTGTCATGCATTCCTGGAACAGAGTCATCAGTGGGGTGAGCCTTCTAGGCCACTTGCCAAAAGTCCACATTGATTTTGGATTGAGGGAATTTTGGAAGCGGTTGATGTGTCTTACATCTTGCCCCATGCAAAGGGCTGATTCAGAAGATTGAAGCACTATATATTTGGTAAAATTTAGCTATTCTGGGGAAATAACTATTTTTGCATCCTATTTACTGACAGATTAATATCCATCCCGCCCTCATTCATAAACATGCATTGAAGAGATGATTAACATCCACCCTTTCATAAATTCTTAAATAATCCAGTTACAAATATTATAGGGAGTCATGAAAAAAGTCAGCTGACTTGTCTCGGGCAAACAAGAATACAAGCCCTTATCCAGAAGGAAAAGGTTACAGCTGGGAATAGGCATTGGTGTCTTCCTGAACATTCAAACGTCGTTCCAGGCATCTCCTGTTATAGGAATTGGCGTGCACGGAGAGATGACCATCATTGGAGGAAAGACGGATTCCTCCCGCTCTTTCTTTGAAGTGACAGATGGGCCTGGGCTGAGACTTAATTAATGGGGCAACCAATCATGGCTTCTGGCGATATTCTCTTAATTAAGCTTCCAGAAACTCCATGTGTTTGGTTTCCTGTTCTAACTGGGAGGTAGGAAATTATAAGAAGACACAGATTATTGTTTTCCACTTGCACTTCTGATGTTTGAAGGGAAGCATCTGTACTGCTAGCCCTGGTTTGATCCATGCACTTGTTTGAGCTGAGCAGGACTGGCTACTTTTGTTTAAAGTATAAATTGGACAAGGCATTCAAGAGAGAGAGATCAGGAAGTCCTCAGCTTTGTTTCACAGGAGTATAAGCAGTATGCTATAAACTCATGGCTCACACCTTACTGTTCCTTGTTCTCTAGATAGCAGAATTTATCCATTATCTTTAGAAACCTTTACCTGATGCAGTCCAGGCTTCATAGGATGGCAGCTTCCAAAGAGCTCTTTGATCTGGCTATTGGGAAATTTGGGAGGATGAGGAAGGCTAGTGTAATGGGAGAGGAACTGGCTGGGTTACGGTTGTGCAAAAATCGGGCTGGCCTCAGCATGTGAAATTAGGTGGAGCCTTAGCCTTATCCCAGGTTCAATTTTTATGTGATACAATATAGTACCACTGGTAATGTGCGGTTGTGCCACCTAATAGTATGAGGAAAATAGATTTCTCTTTGGCGTAGCATTGATGATAATATGCAAAACGCTTTAGATGCTTGAAAGTGTTGCAGGATTGCCCTGCATTGATACCAATTGCCTTATGGTGCGGAACATCTGACAGAAACGTGCTAAGACAGGACTGTTTTTAAATAGTTGTAATGTTATTATTAATCTTCAAGACTCAGTTCATGATATCCTTGAGATGCGGCATGGAATAGCACCAGGTGATTCCATGGGAACATTCACTAGTTAAAAGTCAATATCTTCATATGGAGGTCCTCGTCTCTCATCCCCAATCCGCCAGCCTGTGCGGGGGGCAGTGGGAAGGCTAAGGGCTGCTGGCAGAACATGCTTTTCTTGGAGGAAAGAGGGGTGTCGAGGGTAAGCGAGGCAGTGGCCATCTCCTGGGGTTTGGAGCTGGTGAGGAAGCGTACCAAGGTAGAGAGGGCCTTGGCCACGTCGCTTCGAGCACCTTCGTTGGCAAAGCAGTAGAGGATAGGATCTGCCACGCAGTTCAAGCTCGTGAAAGCCAGGGAGGTGTGGTAGGCCACAAATACCTTCTCCTCAAAGCTACAGTCACATGGCTTGCTCAGATAGATGGTACTGCGGGAGAGCAGGATAACATGGTAGGGTGCAAAGCAGAAGAGGAGGATGACGATCAGGCTGAGGGAGAGACGCTTGATCTTAGCCTTCTCCTGCTTCTCGGTGGAGACGTTGCCACGCACAGCCCGCACAATCCCCTGGTAGGAGAAGAGCATCAGCATCCATGGGAAGAGGAAGCCTATGAAGATTCGGTAGAGGTTCATCCAGGCAACCCATTCTTCCATGGGGTACTTCTCAAAGCAGAACGTGTGGTTGTAGCGATCGTGGAAGAGTTCATTGTGAAACAGCGGGGCTGAGTTGGCACCGATCTCAATGGTCCACACCACCACACTGATGGTCACGGCAGTCTTCACCCTCCGGAACTTGGCAAAGCGCAAGGGATGTGCCACGGCCAGATAGCGATCCACAGAAATGCAGCAGAGGAAGGCAATGCTGATGTAGATGTTTGTGTAAAAGATGAACCCGAACAGCTTACAGGATTCCTGCCCATGGATCCAGTTGTCATAGTGGAGGAAGTAATCGATCCAGAGGGGGAGAGTAGCAATGTACAGCAGGTCGGCAATGGAGAGGTTCATCAGGTAGACGCCCAACTCGTTGTTCTGCCTGACCTGCAGGTAGGCAGCCCAGAGTGCCATGCAGTTGGTGGGCAGCCCCACAGTGATGACAATGATGTACAGTGAGGGAGGGAAGAGGTGATCTATCTTGGAGTCTACCGGACAGCTCCAGCTGGCTTGGCTTGTGTTACACATCCTGGGGGGGTATCCAGGATCCTAACTCAAAAGAGGAGTTTGTGTGCCTGGATGCAGCACATGCATGGAACCACACAGGCCACTGAAAGGAAGTTTGTGAAGCTGTCATGGGACGAGGATTCCATCATCACACTCCAAGTGATGCCATTTACCTTTTGCCACTTGTCTCTCTCTGATCTCTAGGATTGCGCTATCGCCCAGTGGCATTTCCTGGCTTTTCAGACCTGGGGGAGAGAATGAGACATGGACTGACACTTGCCGCCTTTGGTGGCAAAGCTGCAGGTGTTCCTCCTCACCCATTTCAGTGAGCATAACTTACAGAGAAGTTACATTATGTAAGTTTGGGGCCAGAAAATGGTGGGAGCTTTGCCAGAGCATGGGGTTTTAGAAGAGAAACATATGCTTTCCTGGATGTGGAATATTAAAATAATAATAATTAATTAAGAGTTGTAAGGAGCCATCATGTCTAGCCAGTGCAGGAACCCAAATAGAAGCTTTGCTGACAAACAGCAGTTCAGCATCTGCTTGAATGCCAACTGCATCCCTTGTGGAGGAGACCTCGACTTCCCTTGGTCTTTGGTTCTCTTAGGGAATCAGCATGTTAATTTGGGAGGGTAGTGTTTGTTCCTATTGTACAGTATCCTATTCCCCTCAATTCTCTTTTTTCAAAACTAAACAAGTGGAGTCCTTGGTGCTCCCTGGGCTTGACTGTTTCCATGCAGATGTTTCATTACCTGACCAGGTAATATTGTTAGTGTGAGGGACTGTGGGGTTTGCTCCCTGTTTATATACTGTACATTGCCCCACCAGTGTTGGTAGGAATGTGATGGTAATGAAATGTATGCAGGAAAAGCACAAAGCTTAGCACCAAGGTCTCCACAATTCAACCCAGAGCTACATATCTAGCTAAGGTTAAGCATATTCTGATCATTCATACATATGTACATATTTGAAAATTGTTGGAGGATTTCTGATCAGAGCTGAAAAGCCAAAAAAATACTTCTGATTACATAATAAAAGTCCACTTCCCTTTCTGAGAAAGGGAAGGTTTTTTGCAATTTTGCTACTCTTTCTCAGGGCAGGGAAAGGAGGATATGGGACCTCCAGAGTTTCTGAGAACGGGGGGGTCATTGTCCTAGACCAAGTGTCTCAAGATTCTTCCCTATTTTTACTGCAACAAACAAACAGCCCATGTGCCATGCCTGCCTCTGAAAGTACATATTTTCTTCCATCAGGATTGGTGGCCAGAAACTGAATCACTGCCAGAAATGAAACCAGCATTGATTGTTCACCCAGGCGAGCAGACAAAACAGTCCCAATCTGTGATGGTCGGCATGGCAGTTCTGGGAAGCAGGGGCCATACAGAGGCAGCACCCTTCCCCTTCTTGTCAGTACAATCCCATTCGTTGGAAAGGGGGTGACATACGGAGGAGGAGGCCTGAGGGCAGGTATGGCAAGTTGCGAAAAAGCAGCATCCTTGGAAATGGAGCCGCAGTTGAAATGTGGGGCCCTGAGACAACAGCTCCCAGCATAGGCGCCCATGGATGAAAACTGGACAGTCCGGACTCTGTAGGAGCAAAAGGCGTGTTGGCACAACCAGAAAGCAGTTGGTCCACTGGCTGCTAACATTTCAATGGCTCCCAGTTTGTGCTGGCTTCCCAAGCCTTGTCTTCCAGGGAAGCAAAAGGGATACAACCAATTGCGTGAGCAGCCAGAACAAGGCTTCAGAACATCACCCTGAGCTACCTCTCTCTGCTTCCTGTGCCCTTTTCCGGCTCACGCTGCATTGATTCTTTGTTATTCTCACATCAGATTTGTTTTGCCTTTCCATAGGGACACCTACATTACCTAAAAACTGCCTTATTACCAAGACTGAAACTTAAGAGCAGCAAACCTTGTTCGTAAAGAGTTTGCAGGAAGGTTTGCTGCTTTCTCAAAGTGAGTCGCTCAGTTGGACTGGGCTCAAAGGGGGGGGGTCTCAGAAGAACTCCAAGCTTTCTATGTGTGGTTCAGTCTGTGATTGATTTTTGGAGTCTCTGCTTAGAGGCAGCTCAGAACATTAAAAGTGGAAAATGTGCCAATCGGGAATCTGTCACTGGAGCTGACAGTGTGCATGTCCTGTGCCTGCACTCTGATCTGGACAGAAGCCAGCTGCAGCCTTAATAGCTGGCGATTCCCAAAGTTGGCTATCTCCCTGCTGATCTCTTGCACATGTTTCGCTGAGATCTGCATCCATGTGGGTAGAGCCTGCCCTCTGTTGTGGAACTGTTTGTGCGCACCAAGCTTTATAAGAGTTAAGTCTGCTGCTGTTTGGTTGTTTCTCAAGAAATGGCAGGTTAACTTTGCAGAAAAGACTCCTGAAAAATTAATGCTGACCTGGGGATGCTTAGTCCTTCTGGCTGGAATGAAGGTCAGGAGGACCCCCTTCCCTGCTAAGAGGGTTCCCAGAAGCCCCCCTGCCAAGCTCTAAAGAGCAAGGAATAAAGCAGAGACAGGCTGGTGCTACGAGGGCAAGGCTCCTGCCAGCCCAGCCAGGATGTGGAAAGGAGCAACCACACTTCCTCTTCCCCAAATTGAAAGTGATGCCAATTACAAGTGACAGCTGCCAGGGACCCTGGGCTTCCTGGATTCCAATTCTCTCTTGCCCTTCAACCATGTTTCATTCACCAATGTTGTTTTCAGACATGAGTAAATATAGCGTCATCCTGTTGACAGCAAACAATGAAATGGCCATGTGTGTGCAGGTCGCTTTGATGTGGTACAGTTACTTCTGACAAGACTCCAGCAGAGAAGTTAATGGACCTGAGATCTCCAGAGCAAGTGGAGTCCAAAGGGAAAAAATGGGAGGGGTCCTTGAAAAAGGACAGATCCTACCTAATGGAGTCTCCATCAGCTTCCTCCAACTTTAATGATGCTCAGCCAGTTGAGCATCAAACTAATTATTTTTCTGCACTGTAAAGCCTGTGGGGCATTGAGAAGAGAGCAGGATGTGCATTCCAGCAGGCATACTGGGAAAGGGTGAGCCCTCTTGTGCAAGGAAGGAGTGGTGACTGCAGGCAAGACTGATGGAGTCTGGGCTGGAAGTGCAACACCAGAAGAAGGGAAGGATGAAGGATTTTCTCCACTCTTTCCAGATCTGGGGAATGCCATCCTCAAAATCATTTACCTTTTTTGAAGTTTTACTTCAGCAGCAATTCAGCTGCTTGTGATGGCCCTCCTGGAAACAAAGATCTTGCCTTTGGGAGAGAGTTTTTCACATCCCCCCTCAAGGAACAGCCAACTGCCAGAGGATAAGGTCAGATGGAGGTGGGGCAGGAACCACCAAAGACCTGTTGTGGGCACATCCAGGCAAGAACCCAGCAGTATCCAGGACCCACAGGAGGAATTAGGCTAGGGCTAGATGCCCATGCTGAGTAAACGTGTAGAGGAGTACTGTAGATTTGGTGAAAAAGTCCAGTCCTTGCTGCTAAACCTATACTTCTGTTTGTTAAAGCAGTAAAACAATATAAAGGTAGAAAAGAAACAAGCCTTGGAGATACTCAAATTTTCCCCAACGTCTGTAATTCCCCAGCCTCACCCAAGACTTCAGCTCAGCATTTTCTCTAGTTTGGGTTGCTGTGGAGATGAAGAGATCAAAGGCCTTCTATGGAAATCATGCTTTTCATAGGAACCTCAGTTGGTCCCTTGCCTTTTCATTGTTAAGAGCTTGGCCGGCTGAGATCTTGTCCCATCAAGAAGACATGAGGCCAGTCAAGGGATCTATCAGCCCAACCAGTCAATCAGCAGCAGCTTTGGCGGGTGATTCGAGCAACATAAGGCTAAAACCCAGGAGCCGACTTGACTCGCAGCAAGCAGCCTCAGCCCCGTTTGCTCTCTGCTTTGAGCTGCCATGAAATGAGGAGAAGCCAAGCAGAGAGCGCGTTAATCATTGTCCTGGATGGTTGGGGTGGGGCAAGGTGCAGGAGGGGACAGATCCCAGCCCCAAGGAAGGGCATGGTTATTGTGCAACCAGGTGGCTTGGCTGAAGGACAGCCAGCGACCACAGCACATCCAGACTGACGTTCTCAGTCGGTTGGCGCAGGATGCCCACACAGAGGGCTTTCTGAGAAGCCTCGGGGCAGAACAGCTGTAGCACAATGAGTGTGCAGACCGAGAGTCGTCCTTCCCCGCTCAGACTGTTCACACGTACACTGGTGTCAGGTGGCCCCCATTCAGCATAGTCATAAGCCCTTCTTAGTAGGTAGGCAGCATCTTCTGGAAGGAAGGAGGACTGAGCCAGGAAGTCAATATCATGCTGCTAATACCATCCATTCAATTTTAAAAGAAATTGGAGCAGTCTGTTAACGATTAATGAATTAAAGCTCCAGCTCAGTGCGTATGCCAGAAATCACACATGGCAGGCAGCAGAAGAGCTGCCCTAGAGAGGGCCAGGAGAGAGAAAGGGAAGGGGTGGACAGCAACTATCCCTTCCCCAGGGACATTGGCTTCTGTTATTGGCCCGAATGACATTAAGACACACAGTTCTGGACTATGTTTTCCATCTGCTTCTGAACAAGCTCCGGAGCCAACAGCTGGCAGATGTCCTCTGCTGCCTGGGAAGAAAATCGCCAGCCCTGCCCCTGACCTGCCATCCCTACAAATATCCTGGTATCCTGAACAAATTCCTCTGATCACCGCTCAGCAGACGCAGGCCAGGCAGAGACTCAAGACAGGAATGGGTTACAAGATGAGAATGGAGTCTTGCCCCTTCAAAACAACTTCCACACTCACCTGGCCACTTTTAAGACCTGTGGAGTTCAATTCCCAGAATTCCCCAGCCAGCCATGTTGAAGTCCATGCATCTTAAAGTGACCAAGATTGGGAAATCCTGATTTAAGTGAAGCCTGAGAATGAAAGGGTATTCCATCTCAGTTGCTTTCTCTCTGTCCCCACTCATAGAATCATGCTTGCAGGTAGTATACTTCCTTTTATTTGATTTGCATCATGCCTAAATCTAAATCCCTGATGGTTACACTGCTACTGTTACTAGGGTCTGAGTTTCAGCCACCCAGACCTTCCGTCAGGGCTGGTTGCAAACGTGAAATAGAACGGCTCCTTGCAGGTACAAATGGGCTCAGGCCACCGTGTCCTCTCTTACATAGAATCTCAGCTTGCTCAACTGGGCCCCCCTTGCGCACTCGGTCACCCTGGGATGAGAGGGATCCCCGTGGACTTGATGCATCCCTGGCACTTCCTCCACTCCTTTTCTACCTGCATACGTGAAGCAGAAAAGTTTCTGTCCTCCTCAAATTCATGGATATATTTTGGTGGGACAACCAGTGGGTTAGAAGGTACTTTGGGGCACCACTGTTCTCAGCTGGGCGTAGGTAGCATGCAGATGAGAAGGGAGAAGTCAAAACAGTGGCGCCATTGACTGTTAGGGGAGGGCAGAAAGAAGCGGCATGCGTTCCTTGAATGCCTGGTGGCTTTTCTGGGGGGGCACAGAGGCTACTGTGATTGCGTAATGCGCCTCACCTGGTCAGCTGAAAACTGCGTTGGCTGCTCAGCTTCTCTGAGGTTGAACGTGGGCAAGCCCAGCCCTCTCTGTTTACTCTGTGATTCGGTGTGTTTTGCAAATTCGAACAGAAAAAATGAAACTTCAAGTGAACTTTACAAGTTCAGTCTTGTAAAAATGCAACCAATTGGGCATTCCGAATTCATCACCATTTGATGTCAGTATTTTAAGATTTTCCTCTCTTTCTGCGTCTGAGATCTGTGGGCCTGCAGTAGAAGCAGGAAGGGAAAACTGGGCTGAGAATGCGGCATCAGTTCCTGGAGAGCCAGAAATAAAATGCACTGACATGAGGCACTTCCTCTGTTCCTAAGCGCCCACCCGATAATTCTTAGACAACTGAACATTTTCTGCCCTGTTAAACACGCTGGGTTCCTCCCAGACAGAGAAGCTTCTGCTCCCAACCAGACATCTTGCGATGAGTTCCTTTCCTCAGTGGATATTGTAGGAAAGAAGTGACTGGAAAACACCAGGGATGAGAAGAAGGAAAGACAGCACATCTGATGGCCTCTTCGCATTCTATAAACGAAGCCAAGCAGTTGCATGGGAAAAGCTCTACCTCTGGGCATCAAGAGAGGGTTGGCTATTTCTCTCCTTGGGGGGAGAGAAACCCCCAAGCATGGGGATGCTGTGTTGCAAAGCTGGAGGGCCCATTGAGTTCTGTCCTCCCCTAGAAGAGATATTTGTATCTCAGGGTTGGATTGTGGACTCTAGGTGCTCTCTGAGCTTGATTGTTTTTCTGCAGACATTTTGTTACCAAACTAGCTTAAATCATTAGTGCTGCATTGATGATGTTACCTAGTTTGGCAATGAAATGTCTGCAGAAAAACAATCAAGCTCAGAGAGCACTTAGGAGTCCATGGTCTATCCTCCCCTCACCAACACGTGGCACTTCCCCTGTTCCTCATCTTGAGCCCATTAGGTTCCTCTCCCCACCCTCCACCTGCCAGCAACAGTTGGTGCTCAGACTCCAATTTGATTATTGTGCCACCCCCTTATTTACATCCTAGAAATGCATGCATTTCTGCAGCAGCTGCTGCATGGATGGACAGATGGACTCAGGAGAACCCAGCAATGTGCTCAGGAGTGATGGCGGGGAGTGTGCTGGGGGCTCTTGCTGCTGCTTCACTGGAGGGAGTAAAAGATGGCTTATTGGTGGGGGCACTTCCTGCAGCAGGGGAGTCCTCCATCTGGAGTTGGCCTATTTCTAGAGAGGGGCCTCTTTCTTTCCCTTGGTCCACACTGGGAGATAATGTTTGGCAGAGAACTTTGGTGTCTATCATAACTGGATGGAGAGGCATAAATGCATTAAAAATATTCCAGAAGTTACAGCCCTGTTTCTTAGGCAGCTCTTGCAAAGGGAAGAAATGTATTTTCAGTTTCAAAATTAGGCAGAGAACAAGCTTATGTTCGTACAAATCTGGACAGCCAGTTCTGAATCAGTTTTATTGGTGGGGCTTGTTTTCTGAGCAATGACATTCTGCAGGCTTCACAGGGAGTAGCAGCTGTTTTGCCCAGCTTTCTTGGCAGCCAAGATACACATTGACAGAAGAATGAGCTTTGGAAAGCCAGCAGGTAAAAGGTCCTGCTCTGGGCTTCCCAGATTCCAGCCTGGCTCCCCAGCCCAGCTGCTGGTTCCCTGCGTCAGGGATTTTCATCCCCTGGAGGTGTTTGGGTGGGTCTGCCGAGCAGCTCCTGGCTAATCTATGGTCTGGGTAAATAACCACGTCTAGGCGTTCCTGCAGGTCTGAGCTTGACCACGTACTCAGGCCCTGTGGTGCTCCTCTTGTGGAGTGCATGGGGAGGGGAGCTTGACGAAGAGCCTTCATCAGTCGGTGGCTAATCGCTCCTGGGTTGCTCAGCTGGTTGATTGGTGGGTGGGAGTCGGGACTTTTGAGCAGGGTGGGCAACCTTACTGGTCTAGTCATAAAGGAGTTAATTTAAGATGAAACCTTTAGAATCTCTAATTCTGGACAAAAAAGTTTTGTTGAACTTTACAAACTTAAATAGAGTATCTTGGAGAGACTCAGACAATTTGAGTACATTAAGTTGGCCAAAGAGTGCTACAGGTCTCATTACTACATAAAGGGGAACTGAGGCAGGCTTTCAGCCACTAAGCACACTTCTCCTTTACCTCTAGCTTAGTTCAAGCCCAAGGTCTGCCATTGGGCATGCAGACATACCGTTCCCCCAGACCTGTGATTCTCTACTGAGCCAAGCCCTTGGTCTTATACCGCATTTTGCCTCCACGGCTGGCAGCAGCTCAGCCTTCTGCAGACCTAGATCTTTCAGCAATGTGCATACCAGAGGTTTCCCCAGGTCTGTTCAAGCTAAGCGACTTGCTACGCACAAAATGCTGGGTTTGAATAGCCTTAACCATTGTTGGATGTTTGTGTGTCTGCTACTGGGTCTCTGAACCAGTTAGAATATGATTCTGCTTATGGAGCATGCCCAGCAAGTGGGCTAATATAACCCAAGTTAACTACGTTGTGTGAACACAGAGTCAGTGGGAGATGCTTGTGGTTTCCAGCCATCATTGCCTTGATGGCATTTTCATTGATTTCCCCTAAAAATATGAACAAATTGGAAATCTGCTGCCAACATCTTTTCAGGGCTATTATTGGGCAGAACAATTGAAGGAGAGATGTCCCCTGCCTTGAGCTCTGGAGCAAAGCCAGGATATCAATCAGAGAAACACATAGATAACCATTATTGGGGTGGGAGGAGAGTTTTAATCCTATATCCAAGTCATTCTGACCACTAATCTGCCATTTATAGCTAAAATATAGCTACAAATGGCCCTGTTGCCTTCTGAACGATTCTGGATTACTTGTGTCTGTATCCTGTTTTGGAGCCTCCGCTTCCCCTGTTAATTCCCAGAACTGTTCTGTTATTACTATCAAAAAGGATTACTAGCATTAAATCCTTGCCTAGCCTGTTTCTCCAGATAACAGCCTCAGGTCGTATCATATTTTTAAAAGGCCATACATGATATGAAATATACAATTAGTTCAAATAATAAGAAAATGATAAAGTAGCAGTCCCAGGTAAAACTTTAGCTTGGTAGATAATAAAACCAAATACTGTTTGGAATAAAGCCTTCAAAAGGCCCACAGAGAGGCAATTTCCTAGAGGGACATCCTAGAAATGTGGAGTCACTCCAGAAAAGGCTCTGGCGTAAGACTCAGCCACAGTTGGTGGGTGGGATTAAAAGCCAAGGAAAGATTCAGCAGAGCCAACAAGGCCCTACTCTGCAGCCCATGCTCCCCTCCCAGGTCACCTTGTCTCAAGACCAGATTGGAACAGATGTAAAAAGCAGTCCAGGTGTTCCTACCCAACAGGCATATGGCAGGAGAGATGGGACGGCTTGAACCAGGCAGGGACAAATGTGGTGGCTGCTCCCTTTGCTCCCACCACCATGTGCTTTGTGATTTTAAAATTGCATTTGTACTGATTTCATTACTGCCTGAAACTCCATTATTTGTTGGTGTTGTTGGTACAATTTTGTTAGCCCTACCAAGAATCAGTAAAAATGAAAATATAAATACATTTGGAAGGGTCTCAGGGACGGCAGAGGGCTGTCTTCCTGCTCAGGATGCTGGAAATATCCCATTTCCCGCTCCCCTCCCTGCCTGTTCCCCACATTGAGTGGAGGACAGTTTACACATACCAGGATGGAGAGAAGAGCCAGAGTGAAAAGTCGGCAACTTGGGGGTGGCCTGTAATGCGCCCAAACACCATTGCTCCCTATTCCTGACCTGGAGACGAGTTGTCAGATTGGGGTAAGGCGGCCAGGCAGGCTTGGGGTCCCTGTCAGGTGGCTGAGCTGGAGCAGATGGTCTGGCCTTGTGCTCAGCCTGTAAGAGCCCCACTGGGCTGGGCCAGTTTGAGTGGAGAAGAGGGGTCCAAGGACCAGAAAGGGGGCCGGATCCAGCCTCTGCATGGGTGGCCTTCTCTGATCTCAGTGGTTAAGAGAGCCAGAAGTCAAAGGGAGTCAGGCTGGCAGAGATCCCTCCCTCTCAAGACAGGCCTCTCCTACCCTTCTGTTGCTGTCCTCAAAGAGGGATGGAGACTCCAGATAGTCCAGGCTCCCCTGGAGACCACCATGGAGAGCTTCTGATGCTGCCTGAGCTTTTTTCGTACCTGCTCAGGCTGCCCCAGAGCAGCTGCAGGTCAGAAGGTTCTTGTCTTGTGTGCCCCCCTGCCAACCTCACACCCCACAGCTGCCTGAAGAAGAATGCTAGTGCATTTGGAATCTTACTAGTTTTAGCAGAAGTTGGGCTCACCGCTTCCCCTGAAGCCCAGAAGAGGCTGCTGTAGGCATAACTCCAGCCAGGTTGCAGCACCAGGACCTTTTACAGCTGGCCTCTGGGAATACACAAAGTGCTCTTTCCTCCATACTGAGCAAACAAATGCTAAGCTGATGTTGCTACCTGAGCAGAGGGCAAAATGCTGCCTGGCAGACTTAAGTCCTTACCTAAGGACGGATCTCCATATTTATTCACACATGTTCCAGGAAGCCATTGATCTTTTGAAGGGGGTTGCCCACTCCGCACAGTATTCCCTGGATCTCAGAGGCACCAGCCTCCCCTACCTAACATGACTGTTGTGAAAATAAAGTCAAGAGGAGCAGCTCTGGCCAATTAATAGCCAGACAAAAGGTGGGCAGGGAAGCTCAAGGGAGGATGCCTTGGATCTACAGTCCCGTTCCGACTCTTAAGCAGTGAAAGAAAACGCACTTGGTACATGCTCGAAGGCGCCTTTTAGCCTTTCAGGGCATACTTATTTTCCGCTCCCGCAAAACCACCTGCAAGTCCGGGGAGGCGCCCCAGCCCCCTCCTCCGCCAAGCAAGCGGCCCCCCGTTCTTCCCTCCCCGGTCCAGGGCAGGCAGATGCTCACGGTTGAGGCTTCTCGGGAAGGTCGCCGCCGCCGCCACCGGCGGGCTCGTGGGGACTTCTCCCGGGCGGCAGCGCTACGGAGGGGGCGCGGGGCTGTCGCTCACGCCGCCGGCGGGGCATCTCGCCTGGCTCCCATAGGATCTCGCTTGTCCGCCCGGTTCAGCCCGGAGTGAGCGGCGGCGGGGCGACCGGCCGGAGACTTTCTCGGCGCGGTGCCTTCCCGGAGCAGCCCCTGGGCGGGGAGCCACTTAACCCGATCGCCGCCGGTCTCGTCGCCCCCGCGGCCCGACTCCGCCCCGCCCGCTGCCGGTTAGCCCCGTGGGTGCCGCCAAGGCGGAGGAGGACTCACCGGGGCGCGGAGGGGCTCTGGGAGCGTCGGGGGCGAATCCCGAGGTAGCCGGAGCGGGGCGCGGGAAGCTGGAGGAGCCGGTCGGTGAAGCGGGCGAGGACCACGGCCGACGCCGCAAAGGGGAAGCGGGCAGGAGCAGATACAGGGCTGGGGCGCCGCGGGCGGAACGAGGACGGGGGCGAGAGAGGGCCGGAGGGCAGGTGGGGGACCCCTTGGGCGGGGACTCCCCGGCTGGAGAGGTGCCCTCGCCAGGCCTCCGCTTTGCCGCCGCCGCCGCAGGTCCCTGCGCTGAAGCCCATCGCGGCCACCGAGCGGCCCTCCGTACCAACAGTCCACCCGCTAAAAAAGCGGCACGACTCCGGCTGGGAAACCGCAGCGCTGCCCAGTGCTCTGCCTCCCAGGAGAGGAGCCCTGACAGCCCTCTGCAAAGACGAAACCATCATTACTCTGCCTGCCGACAAAGGAAAACGCACAGTCCTCGGAACTCTGCGGACTGCCCCGGTAACGTTACCTCACTCTTGGAGGACCGTCACAGGTACGAAAAACTGGAAAGAGATCCCACAGCAGTTACAAGAAAAGGTGACAGAGAGTTTGAAAGGACTGGAACAAGAGGGCTCCATCGACAGGGCAACCTACCACCGCCTGTATCCCAGAGAAGCCGTCCCCTGCCCTTACGGACTCCCAAAGATCCACAAGGAAGGAGCTCCTCTCAGACCCATTGTCAGCAGCATTAATTCATCAA
>JANHZU010001845.1:0-17258 GCA_032468055.1 Acrochordus granulatus
GTCTCCTCAGATTTGAATGCAGCTGGTTTACTTGACAACACGATAGAAGTGGTTTGCCACTATCTTCCTCTGTTTCTTTTTTGTTCCCCAACCTTTGGGGTATCTTTGAGTCAGTGTTGATTCCTGGCAATGCCTGGACAGTCCCTGCAGTTTTCTTGACAAGATTTTGGAAGTGGTTTGCCATTGTCTCCTTTCTAAGGCTGAGAGAGAGCGATTGACCCAAAGTGACCCAGATGGCTTTGTGCCTAAGGGTCTCCCAGTGTGAGGTCCTTGGTGGTCTCTGAGCTTGGTTGTTTTCTTGAAGATGTTTCATTACCACCACTAAGTAACATCATCAGTGCTAAAAGGAAGTGAGGTTTGCTCTCCGGGGTCTCCCAGTTTCTAGCCTCATGCCATAACCACTATCCCAAATTGTCTCTCCCAGCTTTCACATCAACCTCTAATTGCCTAATGGTCTCTCACCCAAGTACTTCCCAGGTCAACTCTGCTTAGCTTTTCTTCACTAGGATTGGCTAAGCATAGCCATCTACTATTCCCAAACAACATGCTAAGGCTGTATCTGTTAGTGGGTGGACCCTGGTCTGTTTTTTGCTGGGGGAGAACAAGTTGCTTCAAAACAAGACAGCAGGGGGAGAACTTGCACTCCTGATGCATCAGAAATGGGACTAGGATTTCTCAGAAAGCCTCAGGCAGATCATCCTTTTCTTCTGGAACAGGCCACACATGCACCAAATCACTCTCCAGCTGTAAAAGTAAAATATTTTGCCTGAAAATATTCATAGCAGGTTTGTTGAAGAAAGGATGGGTTGAGGCATTTTGAAGCCCTAGGCAAAATGTTGTTTTCCTTATACACAAACACATACAGATACACACAGAGACAGAGAGAAACAACTTTCCTCAGTTTTGAAAATCTGAAAGAATGAGCAAGAGCCCGTCCTGTCCACTCCCTTGATTCTGATACTTCTCCAGTTCTCTTTTGAACACAAGTGCCATTTTTACAATAATGCTCATGTGATTCTTCCAACTGGCCCATAATCTTTCCTGCCCATAATTGAGAGAGCCCACTGTCAGGGATGAACAGACTTCAAGCTAGCAAGATCTACTTCCTTTTTCTTTTAACTGGAATTGCAAGTTTCTACCAATTGAAACATGATGACTTTCAGAGATCAGAGGGAACTGCCTCCAACATTGCCAACACTACACATTGGAAGAAACTGTATGTGGGAAGTCAAATGTACATGATAAATATTTCAGACAATTCATAGTTATATTTTACAATTAAAGCTGTGAAGGCTGAAGTTCAAAGGAACTCATGCAATACAGATCATGACAGTTGTTGGATTCCCACACTCATAATTGATGTGATTTCTAATTTAGTATGTTTGTAATCAGCCAACTGTAAGATACAAACTGTAGCTCAGCATGATGCAAGTCATAGACTACAATTTGATTTGTGATCATGAAACAATGGAGATATGAAATTCCCTGTTGATCTACTGCAAGTATCCCTCAGTCTATCAGTAGATTTCTCTTTTTCCCATTCTTGTTCTTAGCAGTGCACCCAGGAAATTGCATTTAGAAGCCTGGATTAGCCAACAATAAATTTTCTGCAGGTGCTATGTAAACTTAATCTCAGGACATATATGGCACCTGGCCTTTCCTCTATAATAATAAATTATAATGTTTTATTTATGGAAAATAAAATAAGTGATTATACCTAAGAGTAAGTGTTGGAATATCTTCCTGCTTAATCCTAAATCTTCCCAGAGACTCTCTCAAAATATTTTATGGTTGCTCTTTTTAGTTTCTTATATATACTGAAATGTGAGGAAATGTTGGGAGAGAGGAACAAAATGTGGGTTGCAATATTGCTTAGAAAATAGGATCAGACTTTTGTGATGAAAAATGCTATCATCAGAATAATAATGTTTGTAAATCACCAAGATGCTTGCTTTCAACATCTAATCAAAAGCAGGAATCCATGAAACACAACATATTACCCACACACACATTGACCAAAGCTTGCTAAAATAAGAAGCATTTGCAAGGTTTTTGGACTTCCCCAGAACCGAATTCAAACAAAAGTCCTCTTCCCACCAGCGCATAGCCATGGCACAAACATGACCAATCTATTTTTTCTGACATGTCCGTATGATATTGTCTTCATCTCATCCCCAGTCATACATAAGATAGTCTTAAGATTGCGTCAGCCAGGAATGATGTGAAATAGTATTCCTCTTTTATTCTGAAACTATTCAGGGACAGTCACAGATGTGCAAAATGGTTACACTGTAACCTTGGAAGGAAGTCAGGAAGACCGAAACAGAGGCAATAAATGCAGAATACACTGACTCAAGGACAGGTGGTAAAGGCAATGGCGAAAGGAAGGCCCAGTGAGGTTTACCACAAATATTTTTCTTTCTACCTAGTTCCAGAAGGTGAAGAACTTAGGAATGAGCTTCCACCTTTGAGATCACGGTGTTTTGATATGTAATGAGGTGGTGGAGAGGAGGTGTTGTTACAAAATGAGTTTCCTAAATACTCATATGCCATAAGAGGGTGATGCATTTTGTAAAATAATGTTGTGCTAAGGGACACAGAGAAAAAATAGAAAAGAAACACAATGAAGCTAAATAATGCTTTTTTCAATCATGATAAGTTTATATTAACATTTCCTACTATTTCAATAGCCAATAGAAGTATTGATTCATATTGAAGTCAAACACTAGGTACTATATTAAGCCAATGCTGCTTTTGATCTGGTTTGGTGTAGCAGGATTGGTCATGATGGATCTTGAGTATGGTCAATAGTATAATATTATATGTGAACCTGGCCACCCGGGGTTTTTCAATGAACTGTGGTTATAAGAATCCACCCTAGCATGATGAAAAGCCCTTACAACTCTCTAGCTGCGTTTAGCTATAACAGTACAACCAACTTTGACCTTTCTGGTCAGCTACTCAACAAATCTCCTCAGCCTACTCATCAGACCCCTATCTCTCCTTTTAAGACTTTGTGAATCTGGGTTCTGTGCTATACTCCAGTTCCCTGAATTGGGGAAGCTTAGTTAATGTTTACCAGTATTAACTTGGCCTTTATTATCCAAGAAAAGATCCTATCACATACCTCTCTAGCTCCCCAAAGCACAAGGGAAGAGTGTCCCAGTAGTGAAGCAGAGGGGTTTGTCCAGCACAGTCTGAAGTCTGTGTCAGGTCCCACTCCTGGTCCCACTCGCTGACTGTACTCTGACTACAAGCATTGCACACCTTGAAACTGATGTGGCTTGCTGTTGGTTTAAGAGGGAACCCTCCACTTTAATACCAAAAGTGCAGTGGTTGATGTCTCAGATATGGGTTGGGAACAAAAGGAAGGCAGCATCTGGAACATGGCAGACAAAACAAATTAAGGATGTTTGTGCCATTGTTAGGTGCAACTGGATGTTTGTTTGTTTATACTTGCATCCTCTCTTTATTATTTTTGCAAATCAAGGCAGTAAACACTTTCCTCCTCCTATTTCCCCACAACAACAACCCTGTGAGGTGAGTTGGACTGAGAGAGAGTGACTGGCCCAAGGTCACCCAGATGGCTTTCATGGCTAAGGTGGGACTAGAACTCACCCAAAATAAATTGTTGAGGAGATAACATTTTAAAAAGATGACCAAAATGAGCCAAGGTTCACATACTGCACTAACCCATTATTTAATCAGAGATTACAGAATAAGCCACAATTAGTTTAGTTAATTCCACAAAGGAAACTTTAAATAGTGATTTTATAGTGGGTGAGTTCAATGAACACCTTAAGCTAAAACCAAATCAATTCTAGCTTAGCATACAAACCCAACAAAAGATAAGGTCTCTGGGTTCAACAGGCTACAAGTCTCGATAGTAAGCCAATTACAAAGCCTTCAGTTTGTGCCTTGAACTTTATTCCAGACAGCATTACAAAAATTGCATTAATCCTTCATTATGCTGGCATCTGAGCAGCCATTTCCTATATAGTTTTTATCAGTTATGCATAGAAAAACTAATATTAGAAGAAACATGTTATCATTCTAAAGGCCAAGACCTAGTTAGTACAATATTATGGGAGGCCCTAGATTATGTTCTTTTTTTATATGAGAGAAGGGACTCAGTTCCAACTATAGTGGGAAAGTAATTTACTGCTTAGAATAATTTGAAAAATGCAAGCATCCCCAAACTTCTTTTAAAGCCAGACCATTTTTCTTTTCTATTTTCCCCTCATTTCTCCAATTTGACTTTCTCAATTTCCTTCTCTTTCTCTCCCCCCCCCAATTCTTGATCAGTTTTCCTTTGTAGAAAGTCTGAGGGATAGGGATAGGCACTTGTCTTGGCTGCTAGTATAATGGGAAAATACAGTGGAAAATAAACCTTGTCTAAATGCAGGGAAAATAATACTTAAACATTGATTGAAACCAAAAGGACAAGTTGGAGCTTTGGTTCTGCGCTGTTCTTCAACTGTTCAGCCCTTTGTGACTCTTTGCAATATCATCTGGCCAGGCTTGTGCATCCATAATTGCTTATTCACGTCCCTCCAGTCAGCAAAATATTTGCCCGAGAACTTTATGCTATTCCATCTTCAGCCGTTTGAAATGAATACTTTGCCATGCGTTTTCTGCCTTTTGTGTTACTAAGCTTTTTGTCATATTTGACCCATAATGGACAGTTTAGAAATATTTAAACAAATAAATAATATGAATAGCCTAATAATGATGAGCTCTTCGCTCTGGTCTGTCGTTGAATTGCTAAATTCTGTTAAGAATCACATCACCTACCCTAGACTAATTGTCTTCACTGATTGTCTTCTTCCTTCCCTGTCCCACCACAACTCAGTTCCTTTCCTTCCTAATAACATCAGGCATACCCTCCTTTATTTGACTTCATTTACCTCTGAATGCAAGAAGCATTGTCAGAAAGATAGTGCCAAAGGAGAAAAACCGGGAAAGACAGATAGGAAGTCGGCCCCAAACAGCCTGAAGAGCCTGAATAGACCTGACCCTGAAATTGTAGAAACCGACTCTTCTCGTCTCCGAATACGGAATGACCCCTTCCCCAAAGAGGTTGTGAAGGAAAATGCGGCCATAGGTAACAGTGAGGAAGTGATGTGTCAGTGTTTGAAAAGAAGTCTCTTGTGGCAAGCCCGTTTTGAGCTAACCTGAATAGACTGTCTTCTGGACCCATTCTCAACTCTGTGGATTATTATCCAACAATCTTCTCTCAACAGACTTCTCATAAATCTCATTCTCCAAGCAAATTGTTTTGGGACATGCTTCTATGGCTCAATGGACTGGAGACGAGTTCGAAAATAAACCTGACATAAAAGCTATGTTATTAAATATACTGTAGAAATATGACACCTAAACCTTGCTTTTTCTCCACCCTGATTTGGAAGGCATCACTAGATCTTTCTGCCTAATCTAATTAGCTGCTATGTTAGTAATTAGATATATTATCTTATCAAGGGGGTCACCCACTGCCTGGTAGTAACTTCCTGTTTTGCTCTGCCTCTATTGTTCTAAGATCTTGCCCAGAGATGTGAAAGTCTGGGGAAAGAATCCTGATTTTTTTTTTTAAATTAACTCCCCTCTAGCCTTATCTTTCAAAAATTGGAATAACTAGGGGAGAAAAAAATTATGAAGTAATACTTAATATTTTCATTTCAAATAATAAATACATGGTTTGCCTATTTGGAAATATTCATATAACAGACAAACATTATGAGTAGGAAGGCTTGTTTCAACAGTTTTCAGAGATCCGTGCAAGTTATAATCTGATAAAAAATTAAAGATTAAATTAAATATCATAAATTGTCGTGATAATATTGCAGAGTCAGAAAATGACATTGGTTAGACCATTTTACATGCAGCAAACGCATACTGTGTTTTTTCCTCTCCTTTTCTCAGCATTTTCTTTAAAATCAGGCTTTCTGTTTTGTATAATGGATGAGCCAATCTAGAATGTGCAAGTTTATTTTTAAGTTTATTTATTCCTATATTATTTTCTTTTATTTTTAGTGTGCATAATTTGCCTGCCTGCTTCTCTAAAAAGGAAAAATGAATAACTTGTATCCTTATTAATAAACATTTTAAAACATTAAAAACATATTAATACATTGGTACTTGTCACCTGATTAGAAATATATTTTTCATTTTTTGTATCAATATACTTTTTTTCTTTTTTAAGCAATGTTAAGAAAAAGAAAAAAGGTCAAAGCAAAAGAAAAAAGAAGGAAAAGATGCAAAAAAGGAAAAATAAAAATAGATAAGCATATAACAACGTAGCTTCTTATTTTTTGTTAACTATAAAATTATGCCGTCCTCTTACAGGAAACCAAGTTATACTAAATTTTTTTAAAATAACAATGACTTCATGATGGTAAAATGTGTTGAAAATTTTGTACTGCATGAATTGCAACTTTCCCTTTTTGTTTGGGGGAAAACATTATTTTTTTCATTGCTTCAAAACTTCTATAAATTATGTATTCTTAATTCTTCTTCAACATGGGATCACATTAATTCTTTGCAATAAAGGAAGCATCCAGGATTTTCTGTTCTGGGAAAGAAATTATTAATATCAATGAAAAAAAATGTGAGCAAGAATCCCTTTATAGCAATGTAACCTCCTGGTTTCTCCCATTAGATATGGAAGTTGGAATCTGAGAACAAAAAATTAAACAATAGTAGTGGTGGCCATAAAAAATGTCCAGGTCAAAAAAATTGCATAAAAGAAACTCTTTTATAAGAAGCCTCATAAGAAAAGATGGCATACTATTTTGTGATTTTAATGGGCTTGATTAAAGTACTGACCTAAGAAAGGTCTCATATTAATGCTAACAATGCCATTCAACTTTTAAGAAGTTTTGTGTAAAGAAAATAATTAAGTAGACGAAGTTCACTCTGAAGTCCAGTAAGAATTAAGTGTAGGATCTGGAGAAGATTCCACCCAAGGTAGCTTACTTTGTTACCAAGTCACCAGATGATGTACCTTCTATAGTGCCATTGTGTTCCATGACTCTAATTGTTGCCTTAATTTTATCTGCATAATGAGCTCCTGCATAAAACCATTCTCTTTCCACTTAGTCTGCTTTCTATGAAGGCTTCCACATGTTGCATGACTTTGGTACAAAGCTGGAATAACAGCAGTGGCAGCAACCTCTTAGATGCCCTTCCTCTAGACACAAAGACTTTGTAAGCAAAGAATCCCAGGGAAATTAAATAGATAATTAAAAAGAAAGTATGAAATATTTCAACGACTTGCTCAAATAATTGGAAGGTAAAGGTCAAGGTTTCCCCTTTCAGTCATGTCCAACTCTAGGGGGCAGTGCTCATCTCTGTTTCATAGCCAAGGAGCCAGCGTTGTCTGAAGATGCTTCTGTGGTCATGTGACTGGCATGACTATATGCTGAGGTGCACAGAATGCTAATTGGAAGAGTGGACTTCTAAATTAATTATCCCTCTTTTTAATATTAAGTGATTCATTATCCTGATGATGAGTGAATCCTTTGAAATGTTTGTTTGTAAATATATGAACTCATGTATCATATACTCATTGGAAAAGACCATGATGCTGGGAAAGATTGAAGGCAACAGGATAAGGAGATGGCAGAGGATGAGATGGTCATCTTCTGAGTCAGTGGGCATGCGTTTGGGCAAACTCCCGGAAATAGTGGAGGACAGGGATGCCTGGAGTGCTGTGGTCCATGCAGTTGTGAAGAGTCAGACATAACTTAGCAAATGAACAACAAAACATATGAAAAAATTTCTCTAATTCTGATTTAAGAATGCTTATACTGGGATTAAAGGATATTCAGTCCTTCCTTCCTTCCTCAGTGAAAACATCAGAAGTGATTACCAATAAAATTTGCATGGAAGCAATAAAATCAGTCTCACAGTAGATAAAGGCAACTGAAAGTCTCCAAGCTAAATCAGTATGAGGAATTTAACCAGGTTACACCCTGAGTAGACCATTTGAGGTTTTCCCCATTGTCCTGTTAGCCCCTTCTTTCCTCATTTTTCCAATTATCATATGCTCTGCTATCATATTGATGTATTTCATCAATGTACTCATTATCTCACCCAGTGCCCTCCCAATCTGATGTACTCCAATTCCTCCCAAAAATCTTCAAGTCTTTATGACATAATAACTTGTTTTTGTCCTTCCAACGTAATATTCAAAACCAAGTTTTTTTAATATCTGAAGTTTTCTTCAGTGATCATGACTGCCACTGAATGACATACATGAGATAAATTTGTTTTATTAAAAAAAAGACTCTGTAGGATCCAAATAAACAGCCCTTTATTCTTGGACAGTAAAATGGACCAAAATTCTTTAAAGACTGAAAATCTATTATCACTTAAGCTTTAATTTATTATCACATATGCTTTAACCATGAAAACAATGATCCGTGAAAGATTAGAAGGCAATAAACTTGTCAAAGATTCAAATTGTTACTACAGTAAATTGCAGAAATGCCCTTTTTCTCCTTTTTCCTTAAAGAAAGCTGCAAATCTAAGCAGAGCGGAACTCTCTCAAAATGGATTGTTTAACATATTCCAGCCATATTCCTCTTTAAAATGTTCTTCTTATCCACTCCCAGATACTTTTTAAATTTTTCTATGCAAAGTTTAAAAAGACAAGAATATGGATAAATATCCTTTGTTCCTTCCTAACATCTTTAAAAACAAAACTAAGACCTAAGAATTCAACTCTCCCCAATTCATAAAGCACTTCTTGACCATAAATTGAGCCACTTCATGCATCTCTTGGAAGAGTGTAGCATTATAGCGAAATTCCATAGAAAAGTATTCTAAACCCCACTGACCTGAACAGAAATTATTTCTGCCAGAGATCAGCACATGAAACTCCATAATTACTGACCATTGGTACTGCTGTCTAGAACTGATAGGATTTGCTGATCAAGCATCAGAAGGTATATATAGTCCTGATATATTGAACTGCAGCTTTAGTTTATTTATTTATTTATTAAATTTCTATGCCGCTGAAATCCAAAGACTCTTGGCGGCTAACAAGAACACACATTAAGAACATCAATTTAAAACATTAAAATAAAAATAAATAGTTGCCCTTTTTCAGCTATGTCATTGTAATGGATGAATCATTAGGATTAGAAAAACGTAGGATAACCAGATGCAGTATTTAGCTATCCATCAGTCAATGGATGCAGAGTCTTACACATTTAGGGTGCTGTTTTAATTCCTAAAGAACATTTTTATTTTTAACCCAGTATGTGAATCTTCATGGTTTTTTTTAAGGAGCATACAGAGTTCATCTTACTTAGCTAAATGCTCACCAGAATGTTGAATTTCAACTCACTCAAATAGTCAACTTGTGTATGATGGATATGGATAATGAGAGCTGTGGTCCAATCCTTGAGTGGCTGCCTGTCCTAGGAAGCTTCATATAAAGTATCAAGTATCTGAAGACCTAGCTGTGACGACTCACTTAGGGCTCACAGAGGAGCATGCAACCTTGGGGTTGATAGCAATTTGAAGGCCCTCTCCCTACTTTTTTAACTTTAATAATTCTATTAATTAACTGCTTCCTATTGGGATATAATATTTAGATGGTTTTTATGTTTTAAATTCTACACCACCTAGAATTGCTCTGTGTGTGAGATGGGCAGTTTCTAAATTTGTTAAACTTACAGTATAGGTATACGTGATGATCTGCATTAAAAATAAATCCCGTTTTGTCATTAGTTGTAAAAGGACAACTGTAAGAGGCAGCATGGTGCAATGGCCAAACAGTCAGACTAGAGAGACCTTCACTCATCCATGAAGTTCTCTATATGATTTTGAGCCAGACATTATCTCTTTCCAAGACTACTTCATCAGTTAGGAGCCACTGATGCCTTGGTCACCTCTCATCTGGATTACTTAGCCATGAAAGCCAGCTGGATAACCTTGGGCCAGTCACTCTCTCTCAACCCAACTCACCTCACAGGGTTGTTGTAGGGAAAATAGGAGGAGGAAGGAATATTAGATATGTCTACAGCCTTGAATTTATAAAAATAATAAAGGTGGGATATAAATTAATAATAATAATAGCATAATGCAACCTATATAGGACTATCTTTCAAGATTACTTGGCTAATCTAGAATGCAGAGCTGTGGCAATGATGAGCATGTTGTATTATGTGCACATGTTCCCATTGCTTCACAAACTCCACTGGTTGCCATTTGGCTTCTGGGTACAATTCAAGTACCTATACTCACCTATAAAGCCCTGCATGGGAACCACCTATTTCTAAGTTTCCACCTGTCTGGTCAGGTCAGCTAGAGTGGACACACTCCAGGTCCTGTTAATTAAGCAGTTTCATCTTATAGGATAATGGCTCAGAGTCACTATGGAGTCAGGCAGCCTCGAAATAGAAATAATAAATTAAAAAAAGGAATTGGGAGGAGGAGAATAACTTCAACTCCTGCTGGCCACATTTATTTGTTCTGAAAGAGACATGTGAAAGGGACATACAGTAATTATTTATTTGTATCCCACCTTTACAAATAACATAACAAATAAAATAACATAACAAATAACAAATCATTCCAAATTATGATCGACCCTCAGTCATTCTGCTTTTGAAAACAAACAGATGAGTGTGGATATTTTAAAAAGTCTGTAGCAATAATCTAAATCCATTAAGTATGTATTTATCATTTTCCCATTTAATGTACAGGAACTTATTTTTTCAAAAATGATATTTAAGAGTACATTAGTCCTACTAAAATAATCACTGACTTTTGTAAACTTCTTAGTAAGATTAAGTTTGGATCCAACCTCTCACTTTAATTAATCAACCTCACAAAACAGAAACACTGGCAATATTTTATTTTTTTTACTGTCCTATATTATTATATTAGTGCCAAAGTGGGTAAGACAAACATTGTTCTACACAAATGGATCACTTTCTTTTCTAGGGATTGCACTACTCTTGAACTTCTAAGACCCAATAATCTCTATTGTTGCCTATTATAAAATTACTATTATTTTATGCTGCTTATCTATGTTGTTTCCTATTATTGGTATTTTAATAACATCTTTATACTGTTGTTGCAAAGTAGCTGAGATGAAGTAAAGTACAAGATCAGATAATTTAAAAGGTACTTGGTTATTATTATTTGGGGGATTAAGGGTGAACAATGACAAACAGATGCCCAGGTGATCCATGAGAACACTTATCTTTTAGAAGAACCACTTTATTAGGACCAACTCAAAAACTCAAAGTATTATGCAAATGTGAACTCTGACTACAACTTGGAAAACAGTGTTGGAAAACTTGCAACCATTGCAAGAGAAGAGAAGCTATCCTGGAAAAAGGAAAGGGTAGCTTAATCCAGATAAATTCTCTGTATCTTATCTTTGCAAATATTAAGAATTCAGTGCTACAGTATATACATTTTATTCAGAGGTAAGCCCCATTTGAGTTTAATGAGACACACTCCCAGACAGGAGTGAGACCTATGGATTTGGAAAGGATCTTTATGGAGCTAAGTGAGACTGGATTCTAACTAAACATGCATGCTGTTTATTCAAACATCAGTTTTCCATGAACTTACATGTTATTATTTATAAATAATATTGTTTTATTTATTATGATATAAATAAAATTATAAATATGTATAAATAATTTATAAATAAATAATTTACAATGTAAATTACATGAATTTACATTTCCCAGTGCCCCAAGATGAAGTGGGTAACAGTAATCCATTACAAAGCAGGGAATTTGAGCCAGTGCCATCCCATCCATTCTAGGCAGCCATCTAGTCCTGGGGATGGGAAATCAGAATCAAACATCATTCAGAACGTCCATGCCCCCAGGATATGTACCCACTTTTTTATTATTATACGCCCAGAGAAAATAACACCTTGGCTGAAATTGATCATAAAATGCACATATTCAAAAAAGCTCCACCTTTAAAACAAAAGGCATTCAAAAAAGAACAAAAACTCTAAAAAAAAAAAACTAAGGTCACAATTAAATTTATTGCAATCCTCTGCATAGGTAGGAAAAGAGGGTGGTGAACTCATGGGTCGAATTATATAGAGTCAATTTAGAAAGCACACTGAGCCTTAACAAAAGATCTCCAGCTAATTGAAATAAAAGCTGTAATTTTTTTATAAATTACCAGTGTAAAATAGCAGTTCTATCAAGGAGAAGGCAGATCCTGCCTTTGCTTGTTTTTTTTCTCATTCTCAGCTTTACAGGATGGTTATTTGTCAAAATAATTGTAAAACTTGAAAGCTTTGCTAATATTATTCAGAAAATTGTTCTATCGTCTATGTTCCTATGCTTCCTATTCTTGCTGATATTAAAAAAATCCACACAAGGATTAAAAAAATCTATCTTAGTTTTAATCATGGTAGAAGTATTAGCATTATTTTTGCTTCTGAACAAACAAAAACATTACCATAAGTTGAAATTTATTGTTGCTTTTTCTTTAAAATGGCAGTCCTATGTTTATATTCTTTGTAAAATTCTTCAGTTGAATTATTTCCTCTAATTTATGCTCTCAATTAATTTATTGATTGCATCATTTAAATCCTTCTCTGGCTCTTGTACATGCAAATGAATTATGTGATTAAACAAGACAGCAGGAAACTTTATTCCGAGCAGGCATAAAAATTACTTTTCTGACATTCAGGATGAAACAGGATAGCGAGATTTATTTTAATACATTTTGTTAATTCCATTGAAGCTGCTGTAAAAGCTTTACTGTTGCAAACTGGCAAATTCAGCTCCATCCTAAGGCACTGAAACTTCAGTTCTTTACCTCTTTGCCACATCTCCTAGCATATTATTACAAAGAAGCATCCAAATCAGTTTTAAAAGCCGGAAATGTATACAGTACACAAAATCAGCTCTGATAGCAAACATTTCAATTTAACTGGGAAGTTGGCATTCCTCAGCGTTGCTGTGATCAACTGTTTGCTTTTAAAAATCCTATAAGATTCTTCAGTTGATTGAATGTTCTAAGACTTTCTGTATTTAGGAAGAACGGGATTCTCTAAAACTACATCTTTTGCGGTGGAAAGACATTCTGCAACTGCACCAACCTCTTCCCAAAGCGAAGTTCTGCTTCATGGAGCTATGATTTCAAGAGCTGGATTTTGTGACCAAAAATGTACCAGACAACAATAACTGAAAGAGAGAAAATAATGTGCAGGTTTTGCTCATATTCTTCTGCTTCTGCCAAGATCTCTCCCAACCTTAAATGACATGTGCTCAAAGAACTCGATCAGCTCCCGGTAATTAAAAGCAAATAATTGTAAGGAAGCTCCTCTATTTGTCCACTTTGTAATGCAAAATTGTGTCAGATTTATGTTTTCCTTTTCCTGTTCAAAGGCAAAGTTCTTATAATTAATGGTCAGATCATTTACCTATTCCACTCAGTAAATATCTTCACTTAAATACGTTTTCTGACACATTCTGCCATTAAGTTCATAATACATAACATACAGTGACTATTGAGGCTCATGTTCCTGTTTTCTTTACAAAACCATACAGCAACATTGAAGCTCTGTCATAGGACTGGCCACAGTGCTGGCCTAGATGAAACTGAAACGGCAAAAAAATAATAATATTTTAAACAATGTCAGTGATAGCGCAATGCATAATAAATGTAAAAATGATTTCCTCAAAAATATCTTCGTGTCAATGCAGAAGTGTCTCATCAACACTGCAGAACTAATTATCAACAGTTAATAAACAGATGTTTTCTTGTTATTGTGAATAGGAGGGCTATCAAATATCTGCTAAAATCCGGAAGACTGCTAGATGGGAGCAAACAAAATTCTCTGATTGTTCAGGCAGATTCTTGTTATTCTCCTTTAATTTGAGAATAACAAGCAGCTTTGTTATTCTCAAATTAACACAACAGAATGGAGACACATCATATCTTGATTTCTTGAAACTACCCAAAGGTACTCTCACATTGCTGCAGTCTAATTTCATTGCAAAATTCTTTTAAATGTTTTTAGAGAGAAGATTCTTCTCTGCCCACATGCTGAATGCAGAAGACATGGTTTAGGAAGAATATACATGACAAAAATCAAAGATGATTGAGAAATATAAAGCAACTGCAATAAAGAAAATTACAATTTGAGGTTGCTGGGATGGACCTCTTCCCTCTTTGTTGTTGTTTTTCCCTTTTATTATACATAACTCAATATAGCATATATAGTATTGCTCTACTTTATTTGGCATTTTATTCTGGGAATAAAAGTCTGGACAGAGTTTCTTTATCTCTTTTCTGCCTTCTACTGGTCATCTGGAGTTTTCCACCCCAACTATGGTAATTTTCTATATAGCATATAGGAAGCAAAATTCTCAAGTATTTCATGCAGATACAGAAGAGATGAAGTCCATTTATCAGGATTCAGATGTGATCAGTGGATTAGCAGCAACATTGCAAAAGCAGCTGACTCAAGTTTGTTTCTTCCCCAGTGTTACCAAGACATACTACCATATTCTGATAGTCAAGAAATCAAGATAAAATAGTTACCAGTGTTTTTCTAGCCCCTTGCAGTGACTTCTCTTGGCTTCCCAAGCATCCTCCATGTGCCTTCAAAATAATTTCCTATCAAGAAAATAATTCTCAAGAAGGAAGTAAACATGGATGGATAAATCTCAGTTGGATTTTCCATTGTCTAATAAGACGTATTTCTGTGGCAAATGTTGGTGATGGTGTGGTGCCACTTGCTTGAATATGACTCTGTCTGCACTACAGACCCATAAAAACTCCATTAGGGGTTTTCCTCTGAAGGTCTCCCTGGCATGGGGATGAAGAAGAAAATGGAAAATGGAGCAAGAAAAAGAAAATGGAGCTCCTTATGGCAATAGGAGCAGTGGAGATGGTGGGATGGACAGAGATTTGGAAAATGGATGGAAAAGCAGTACCTGGGAAAAGAAAAGCAGTTTCCACTGCAACCCATGAAGTGGATATCATAAGAAACATGAATAGATCACTTTTTTTTTCATAACTGAAAGAAATATAAGAAAAAGAACTATCAACTAAAAAGATTTCAGAGTGATAGCTATATTGGTAGTGAAAATAACAATGGTTTTGGTGTAACATACACTTTAAAGAAGATACAATTGATTTTATCAGATGAGTAATTATCTTGAGAGAGGAATATGGATTTTAAAACTAGTGGGGGAATATATGAACTCCCCAGAAGTCTGTATCCCTGACTTCAAGATGGCCTTTCTCAAGCAAAACTAACACCATATATATGGTTGATTTTAAGTTGCCTCGAGATTAAGTTGCGAGATTAGTGGCATATAAGATTACACACACACTCTATCTCTCAAAGTAAAGCAACAATTCATTCTTGTAAATTGTCATTAGATAGATCTATTCTCTCCCTTCATTTTTCTCTCTTTTTCATTTTTCTCTCTTTTTCCACTGTTCACCTTTTAAGTTTCATCCAAGCTTTGTTTTCTTTCTTTTTTTCTTCCTATCTCACTAACAAGCAGTACAGCATACACACCCAGAGATTTTTATAAAAATTAAAAAATGAGAAGATAAAATATAAATGTACAGAAGCCAACTCTTTTTTTTAACATTAAGAAGTTGAAGTCTTCCGATAACAAAACTGAAAATTCACACCAACCCATAGATACACTACTTAAAATAGATATGTCTGTGAAGACTCTCATTCATCCAGGGTATTTGTTGCGATACTTAAAATAGATGTATATGGATCTATCTACACATGCACGCGCACGTGTGCACAACATAACTGTGATGAGTGGTAGCTTTGCAGACTATATATCATCATGTCTATCACATTAATGATTATGCTGGGAAATATTGATTTTTTGTTTATGCTTCAAGTTATATCAAAAGAGTTAATGTAGACTCAGTCTACATTAGAATTTTTTTAGAAATTTGCTGCTGAAAAATCCATGCTTACAGACATATACATATACACATAAACACCAAATGCATAGTACTATCAACATATTATTACTTTGTCTGCAATTCTTCAGTTTATGTGAATGCTTTGTTTTTTTACCAAGCTATAATCTGTAAAGCTCTGCAGTCTATGGGCCTGACTGAGGAGATGTATTGTTTCAGAAAAGCCTCTAAGATGCTGCCTTCCAGCCACATGATATAAACTTGCAGTAAACCTTTCCAACTTCTGAGAGCCCTAAAATGTGCCAAGCTGTCTGTTTTAATTAAGGGAGAGATTCCATTTATAGGTACAGGAAAAGTTCTCTAGGACTTACAGTCTTTGAGGTTCTCCAAACCAGCTGAAATCTTGTCTCATTTTCTAAAAGATATAACCTAAGACTCTCTCTTATCTTTAAGCCTCACTCATTTGCTTTCGCCCGAATGTCTGCATCAAAACTACGCTCAGCATTCCTTCACAAAAGAGTTGATTTCATAATTCTCATGGTAGATGAATTAAATTCTAGTCAAATGGCTCACTCCACTCAGAATACATTTCCTTCCCAAAAGAAATAGTAGATACCAACTCAAAGTTCTCAGCATCATTTCCAGTTCTTCCTGTTAGTTCCATTAATTTTCTCTTGGTTAAACCCTAATTTACAATGAAACCTATGACTCTCAAAAGGTACAACAATTCCTAATGCACTGATTCACATTTTCACAAACTCTGGTATCTACTCATATATATAAATTCAATATTTTCCCTCAGAATGTAGCATTAGTTCATATCATGGAATCTAGTGTGACAATAGCTATCTCTGGGATAAAAGTTATTTCAGATACTAATTTTGTTCTGGAATATACCTTAATATTTTTAGATGTTCATGTTCTTTTCAAGCAAGAGTCTAGAATCTATTAGAAGGGAAACAGGAATGGATATGGTTGCTTGCCTGTTTGTTTTTAATGGTACGCACATACAGAAAAAAAACCCTATCATATTAGAAATACTGTATATCCATTCTCCATTATTTATATGATGGAATGAAGTCCTTGCCATTTTCAATATTTGAAAAAATATTTTATTGCCAGGAGTTCCAACCAGAGAACTATTTAGATTTCTCATATAGCAATTAATTTAACTTGTTTTCTCTTGATAAGTAAACTGGCTTCGACAACAATAATCAATTATTGATTGTATAAATATTGATTTCTATAAACAAGCAATTTACACAGCTCTTATGTTAAATTTGTGAACAATGTTTGATTGTGTGGATGTTGTCTTTTTGTCTTCTGCCTGTATATACAATCAATGTAAATGTTTA
>JANHZU010001845.1:17557-28368 GCA_032468055.1 Acrochordus granulatus
CATCATCTATTTTTTTCTTATCTATTTAATGCACCTTCTACCTTTTTATTTTTATTTTACATTACTTTTACTATTGTAATTATAAATTTATAGTTTAATAAAACTACTATAAAAAGAAAAAGAAATTGTACTGAAGATTGAAGTCCTCTGATTTGCCATTTACTCTTATGGCAATCTAATGGTAAATCAGAAGACAAATAGTGCTTTTCAAATACCTGAAATAATAAGACATAGAAGAAGGTCAAGTCTGTTCTTATAATTCAAGAATTCAGAACATAAAGTAATATTCAGATTACTGAATATTAAGAGAAACTTCCTAATAGTCAGAAAAGTCCAAAAGGAGAAAGAATTAGTGTTTAGTCAGAGTAACTGGACAACTATTTGCTGGACATGCTTTAAAAATTTATATCTTTCACTGATTAGGCATTGGACTTAAATGGCCCTTTCCAGATATAAGATCCTATTAATTTCTTGAAATAAAAATACTTTATTTTAAGATCAAAGATTTGTCTACATCACAGTGTTTTAATATTCCATTTAAAACAGAATTTTGCAGCTACTAGAGGTGGTCCTCCATGCACTGTGATGAGACATATATGATGCTTTTTCACCATATTGATTCCAGAAATGACATGATGTATCATTTTCTCATGCCTCTTATTCTTCTTTTAACAGAAGAGGAAAGAAGTGACATTGAACAAAATTAATATTAGAGATCAAATGAACTTTAAGAAAAATATTCTTAATTTGGAAGCAATTACAGAGTCATTCACAGAACTGTGTTAACAAAGTAGTGGCAACATTGCTTTTTAATTTAAGGTGCCCTCCGTAACTCTCTTTTTAATTGGTATGGACTCATCCAAGTCACCTGATTGGGAGTGGTGAGCAAGAAAATGAATAATTGCTCCATCAGAAATATGAAATATCTAGTCACATTGTTCAAACCCCAAAGCTTTATATCTGTGGCAGCAGATAAACAAGTTTCCTCCTCTTTGTATTACCTTTGCTACAGGGACTCTTTGGTCTTTTAAGGCTGCTTTGCTGATTTTTGCTGCCACAGACCAACCCTTCTAACATTGGTCACCAGGCTCTGTGAAACTTCCAAGATGGGATTTTCAAGAAGTTCCCCTGAATGAAATGAAGGAGCCCAAACTGTATCCAATTGGAATTGGTTGGGTAGAAAGTAAGATGTGGCAGGAATTTTCCCCCTCCTTGCATCCTCTTTCCCCTGCCCCCCACCCAGCCTTTCATCAACACTAATTGGCTCTTCTGATCTAATCTAGTCTGAATGTTAATGAGAAGCAAGCAGGGGTTCGAAAGCTCCCACTTCCCCCTCCCTACACAATGGTCTACCTCCTTCCCCTCCCATTGCCCTTTGATATTCATGGCTGTAGGAGCCCAATTCCCACAGAGAACCACAGGCGGTGTGAGACAGTGATGGGCAGACTTGCCTGCCGCCCCTCCAAGAAGACTTTCACAACTTCCATCCACCCAGAAACAGAAATTGCACCCTCTATAATCTTCCCAACACACACAAACATGCAGCCCTAAAATTAGCTGAGAGAGAGATGAGGGTGCATCCCTCGCAATCTGTCAAAAGAGTGAACTAAACCTCTTTCTATAAGAAGATTCTTCTGCATCCAAATTAAGAGCCTTGTGACATCCTGAAGGTTTAACAAGTTTATGATGGTCTTGATTTTGTGAAATAATAGAGTACACTGTCAAAAGCATGAATAATTATGCACAGTTGGCAAATCTCTATCCAGAGAAAAAAGATGAAAGACTAGGAAACAGTTATGGCCCAAATGCACATGGATTATTTTTAAATGCAGTTATTCAATGGAAAAGTAACCAAAATTGTCCTTGTGTCATGTATATGTATGAGGGCAGTGGGTATGAGAGAAAGCACTTCATGTTCATTTCAACAATTATGCAGAGAGTTCCATTCCATACCGATGTGTGCATTAAAGATTATGTATTAATAAATTAATTTAACTTTGAGGAACCACAGAACTTATCATTGTTTTTCCCACTGAGATGTTGGTCAGGCAGTACAGAGCCAGTGGTCCAGCTCAACTTTGAAAGATATGAAAGGAGGGTATGGAGGAGAAAACAATTGATTTGTTGGTCTTTGTTGAAAGGGGAGGAAATTTTAAGAAAGGCAGAGAATGTCTGTCCAGAAGATGTGAATGCTATGAAAGTAAATCACGTGCATTGGAATCACTCTGGCAGAAAAAATGGAGATTAAACTGGGAAATAGAAAATCATTCCAGAAGAAAGCAATGAAAAAACTATTTCCTTCTTATTGTCAAGGAAATTGTATGGTTGGGTCCTGGAGTCTTATCCTTCAATACAAGATGGCATGTTCATTCAGTACAAATCCATAGAGGAGAGAAAATATCAGCAATGACAGCTGAATCAAAATGTTTGCCTTAATATCATTTTGATGTCAGATGTGTGAGAGAAAGAGCACTGACTTATTATCCATGTTGTTATGATTGTGCACTTTCCAACAGTATTTGGCAAAGCAGCATGAAAAATGAATACTAAAAGACAGAATCCATGGACCTGATTAATACAGCTTTGCTTACATTCTTATTCATGAACAAATTTAAAAAAGTTTGGTTTTATCTTGACATTATCAGTTTGTTGTTTTCTGGCAACAATTGATAAGTTAGCTGTCATTGATTAAAATATCCCTATTGTCTTGGAAAGAGCAACAATTTAATTAAAAATACACACCAGTCAAAAATGAATGAATGAATGAATATATGTTTTGGGCAATACATGAGTCATTCACCCATTAGGCAGTATACGTAGGTACATCTGGTCTGTACAACTGGCAGATATACAGAAAAGTGGGAAATCTATGAAACCCAAATTCAGAGGGAGAACAAAGGGGAAGAGCACTCCATCATGGCCTCCTAGATGCTGCTGGTCCACTAATTGTCAATAGATCCAGGAATTAACTTGATATATTCTTGGAGAGCTTCAATATCACAATTTGAATTGATTTTCAATCATTTGGCTGATTGAAACAGTATAGAAGCAATATACGTGTGTCTGGGTGTGTGTGTGTGCATGTGTTACTCTAAGATCCAAAGAGGTTTGAAAGTTTCAAATGTTCTCAGAGCAGTTCAGAGAGTCCTTAAAACAATTAATATACCCAGATTCAAAAAAGCCTGCTTTCATCTGGGATACTTAGAAAACTAAAAGTAGAGTGATAAATATTTAAACAAAAATATCTCAACTTTTGGGTGGATAATCTTGGAGTCTCTTTATACAGTTAAGAAGTTTATGACTGATGAGGTCCTGGGGTCTTTTAATCTTCCCCATTCCCCACCTGAGATAGGATTCCCTGCCACTACTTTAAACTAAGGATCTACGCATACACATACGGCTCTGCTATTTTTTGTACTAAATCTGATCCATCTGTCTTGAATAGATTTAATCAACCTTTTCCAATAAACATAATATATGGGCTTATTTTGTGGCTTTACCTCTTTTAAAATTACAGAAATATTCATGTTTGCTCCTATGATCTGATATTAAGCCTGAACGTAGGAAATCTAGGTTCACATTTTAACTTAGCTAAGAAACTCGCTCTATTTATTGAGGCAAATCAATGGCTGCTTTACACATAATATTAAGCCATTGGGCTTATCAACTACATTTTATTCACAACACATTAGTGATTTGACATTGCAATCTTCATGTCTAGCCTATACCTTAGAATTTTCTAGCATTCTCTTATCAAAAAACTAATCAAATATAATCCTATTTAGTTATGTACTATGTCAGTGAAAGTTGGCTAGATTCTTCTGCACGATTTGCCATAATCGGGGTTTGTATGAAGCTTCAAATGCAAGATTTAGATAATCTGGGAAAACCATGCATTTATTAGGCTTTCTTGGGTTTATAATGGGAACTTCTAGATCTAGAACACAGTGCTAGAGCAATGACGTGATTCCCAGCTTCAAGAGGGTTATTAAGATTTGTGTCCAATCCCATCAAATAAATTTAACTGAATTCAGGTATATGCGATTTGGGCAAAGACTGTATAAAATCGTTTCCTGTTCTTCTCCTCTGCTGCTTTAGAATTTGTAGAGGCTAAAGATGGGATAAACAAACTCAGTTTCTGAAGAAATGTAATTATGATTGGCATGCTGGCAAGCTGGATGTAAAGCAACCATTCTCATTCTAGTGCTTTCACAAGGTGCATCTCGCTCATAAGAGAACCATCTAAAGGACAGTAGGTTGGGGAAGTCTGATATATATCCTCCCCCCATTTTCTTAGAAGTTACTTCAAAGAAAACATGAAGAGACTCCAGCTGTAAATCATTTGCAACCTTTCCTTGCACCACCCCTATAAGCTATGGCAGCTCTCCATACTATTGCCATGACTGTGCTTCAGTTCACCTTGGGAGTGTTGTAGGCAAACCCTCATCGCATTGAAAACTAAGGTGAAAGACCAAGCATATCTGGTCATGAGGTGGCTCAGTGGATCCCAAATGTTTTTATGGATCATCCTGTTTTCTCTGTGGGCTTCCTGCTTTCCCACCCTTCCTCAACTTGCAAATGAATTTTAGCTTGAAGGCCAAATTCCTGCATATCAGAGGGGGAGGAAGCTGAGAGTTGTGAGAAAGAAAATATCTTCTTGCCTACAAAGAACATACCTCCCCCCTCCTCTCCTGCTGTAACTGATTGCTCCAGTCCTTGTCTGGGGATAGAAATAAAACTATGACTGTGTCTTTTGGGCCCCACACTTAATGCTGCAATCCTCATCTGTGCTTATTTGGGAGAACATCCAAATGATTGTAGAAGGTCTTCCTTCTGAATATACATGCCAGAGATTAAGCTGTCTGAGGAACAGATGTCATTTCACTTCCAAAAATTCACAAAAACAGTTGCTCTATATGTAGGAAACCCACCACCTGAAAATTCAAGTTTTCAGTGGATATCTCCAGTCCTTGCTACTACATCTTGTTACCATACATATTGCACAAAGGGGCTAACTCATGAATGTACAAGATGTCTTCCTTTCATGTCTACAATTGACCTTACTTCATTGTATCTTGCAATATTTAAAAAAAACAGTGGATCTTAACAAGAGCTCAGGAGCTACTTTCTGTTGGATTAGGATTCAAAATTTGTCAGTCAGAACCCAGTGTAAAATGAGTGATTTGCCAGATTCATCCAGGCTTTTTGGAAACAAATCTTGCCAAATTCAGCTTTGGGACTAAATAATTATCAATTTTGCTTAGGACTGCAGGGTTATCCTTTAAAAGATAGCTCATTAATTGCCCCTGTTTAATGGAAAGCAGCTTAATCGGAAAACACGTCCTGTAAATTCTTTTTGGCTTCATTCTGAGAAACATGCCAAGTAAATTCCTTACCAAAATAACTTATTGCAGGATTGGGTCACTTGGGCATTTCTCACAGGAGCAAAGCTGCTACCTTCTCCTCTATATACCCTACAAGTCAAGCAGAAATTAAACATGACACAGTTTTTTCCCAAAAGCAGGAGAAGCATCTCTACCTGAAAAATGTCTGCCTATTGTAGAGTCTTAAAGGCACAGAGTCTTTGTTCAAGGGTGTGGGGAAACCTAATCAGCAATAAAATAAAGCTGGTGGTAAACAGTGTTGTATATTGTATTGTTTCCTTACCCATAGCTGTCACATGCTTGAACTTTCTGCATTGGCGCCACAGAGATTAACTCCTTGCTAGTAATGACTGTTGGCTCATATGAACATTTTGCACACAATCAAATGGAGTGTTTGATTGTGTTCACACACTAAAAAGGATGTAATGACTTAGCTACTGTACACACAGGAAAATGGTGACACATTCCATAGTGAGGGCCTGTTTAGAGTGCTAGAATTGAGAAAAGAGATTGGTGATTGTAGCCTTCTTATCAAAATAGCAAATCCCAAGATTAAAACTGAGCACGTAGACCACTGGCACCTAATTTTAGACTAGGAATATTGCATAATTATTATTTTTAGCACTCACACACAGACACTGCTTTGGTTTCCTTGTTTTCAGTTCCATCTTTTGGACTGTGTTCTTTCCCCAGAATGGCTCATGGCATCAATAAAAACAAGCTGAAACAGACACTAGGTTTTTTTTTTAAATATATGGATAGAAAATCTATGCCAGGACTTTAGATTAAAATTGACATCTCCGGAGCAGGATCCTAAATCATGCACACAGCGATTGCATGATATTTCAAAGGCTGAAAACTCGAAATTCACAACAATCAAGGCACAAGCCTCATAGAATGCAGACGAATTTGCATTTCTTGTGTAATCGTCCATAAAACCATATTCTGTTAATGAATAATGTAGCAGTTCCCCTACATTCTGTGCTGACTTGGAATACAAGCAGTAAAATCATCAAATCATAGCACTGTAGAGTTGGAAGAGATCACATCTAGTCCAGCTATCTGCAGCTTGCAGGACTACTTATTAAATCATTCTTGAAAGGTGGCTGTCTGGCTTCTTTTTAAACATTTCCAGAAATGGAGAACTCACAAATTCTTCCATTGTGATTTTGTACTGTACTTCAAGCCCAAGAATTGTTTTTAGACCAGCAGCAGAAGCATTTAATGGTCTAAAAGCTCTCATGAAAAATGGCAAACCTGCTTTCCTCTTGCCAAACTTTTGCATTCTCAATTTTATTACAGTCTTGTGTTTCAATGTTAATGAAATACAACCAATTTCGTGGTTGTGCTCAGAGATGGTATGCAGCATAGTGAGAAGACCAGTAATTCATGCATTAATGTAAGCTTCCATGTGTATTTATAAAAACAGAAAGGGGGTATAAATTTAGGAGAAGGTGGAGGGATGGCTATAAACAAACTCCTGTCTAATGGGCCTTTTTCTCCATTGTTGAGGGCAGTATCAATATTCTACCTCAAGCTGCCATTTTAAGTTTCCATGAGGCTTGTGATAAATTAAAGCAGCAATCAGAGTTTAGTTGTTGCCCCTCATGGAGCTGCACATCACAGTATGTTTCCTATGGGAGCCTCAGAAAACATTGAGTCCTGCCAGAGAGACGGGGTTGGATCTAAGCAGCTGCTTGGTGAGTGGGTGCAAGTCCAGCTTCTCTCTGAAGATCTGTACCCTTCTCCTTCTCAGCCCCTCTTTTCAACAGAAGGTTGGGTGGATAGCTTGGATCTTGATTTTTTATACAATATTTGTTTCTTATAGGGTGTAATAGGTTTTGTTACTTCTTCAGTATGGATTTCAGCAACTGCTTTACTGCTATTGATTTGATTTGTCTTTTTGTGGTTTAATCCTAATTATATATACTCTGTAAATGTAAAATGGATGGATGGATGGACAATAGCTCATTTTCAGCCAAGATGTCCTATGTAGCAGGACTTTATGTTGCTGCCTTTATTTCTGTGGAGTGAAGTTTATCAGAAGCTGCCTTGGTCATGAGTGCCTGCAAGGGGATCCAAATCTGCAAAATGATAAGCACCCTGACATAGTCAAAACCAATCCCTTTTGTACATGTTTATAATGCCTATCCACATCTTGCAGCTTTTAATATACATATAACTCTTCAGAAGCTGCTGGCCTCAGACTGAGTCAGATCATTGGCTTTTCTATCCCAGCATTATGAACATGAACTGGGCCATGATAACTCTCTGCAAACACCCTGGGTGAAACAAACATGGTGTAGCACTATGTGTGCATGCAGGTGGGTAGTATTTGTTCTCCAGACATCAAAGCAGGATCTTCTCAAGATGTTCTTGGATGTGCCAGAGATTGAAACTGAACCTTCTGCATACAGCACATGCATGATCTCTCCCACTCTGCTTTAGCCCTCCAGTAGTAGCACTAGTATCTTCAGACAATATTAAGATCTCCTTTAAATTATAAGGCAACTTGTAGCATCTTTACTTAAAACCAAGGCCTACTCAGGACAATGGCATTTACTCAGAGAGATGCAGAAATTTTATCTAGCCATCACCCTTCACTACTGAGAAAAATGTATTTTTTTAGACATCAGAAAGGTTGTTTAGATGAAATCTTCCATTGTTTTCTCAAAAATATATTTTCTGTTGAATTCAATAAAATATGGACTGGGGAATGCCGAATACATTTAACAGAAAATCATTTAGAGGGCTTTACCCTCAGGTGAGCATTCTTTGGCTTATGTTTTAACAGTTACTCATAATCACGGGATGTGATGGAATAAAACAGAACTTTAATTCAATTGTCTTTGAGCATTAATTAAGGATTCCTATTTTCTTACCATTAACAATTAATCTATATTGGTTCCAGAAGGTAAAATTCAACAGTTCTGCTATCCAAACTGAGAAGCAGAACCATGTCACACTGACTTTCTATTATCCATAAACTTCTTAGTATAAGAGACAGTATTTCTCTTATAAAAGTAGGAATAAGAATTAAGAATCACAGTTCCCTGGGAACTTTCCTACAGCAAGTTGCACAAAATTCTTTGTGCATACAACTACATATAAATGAAACTCAAGAAGATCACCCAAATTTGGAAGATGTAGTTCAAAGTTAGACCTTCAAGTTGAGACAGTGAATGGTCCAAGCCAAACAATGATTACAAGAGGAGACAAGGCATGGATTTCAGATCTTCTACAGCCTTACTCACAATTCTATCTAGCAGTCTTAGATAGCACAAAGCCAAAAATAAAAAAAAAGTAGGTGGATGTTTGGTTTTGGCTTATTGAGTTGTGTGCACCTAACCATGGTGGTTAGGTTGAATTTTGCAACCTCAGCCAATTGCCCTTTATACAGTAAATCATGGTTAAACAAGCCATGGCTATGTAAGCATACTGTGTAAACCCAACTATAAGCTAAATTAGATGGGATCCTCTTGTGACTAATATCTCATCTATTTTTATCACAGTTTAAGAGACACCTAGGAATAGTGAAATTAATTTATGTCACATCCTTTAGGACATTCTGTTCCAAACTGACCCTTCAGATATGTTCCCCACATGCTGTCCCTGCTATTGATAATGTGGTCCAACATATCTAAAGAGCACCAGGTTAGGATGAACTAGATTGAATTAGGAGCAAAGAAAATCCAGATTCCTACATCCCACCTCACCCCTAATGAAAGTCACTTGGTAACCTTGGGTCAGACAATCACTCCAACATCACATGAGTGTTATGAGGGTGAAATAGGAGGGAATCCAGCATGTTGCCTCAAGCAACATGGAGCAAGTATAGGCTAAAGATGTGTTAAATTGAATTAACAGTTCATTTCAATTAGCAATTGAAATGGATATGTGCATGTGCAACTATAACTTCTATAGTTTCTTCTCAGATTGTGAGATAAAATCTTGAGAGAGCGAGCACAATTGGTTTTGCTGAGATCTTTCATCTCTGAAACCTCAAATTAATATTCATTTGAAAGTTAATAGACTACATATAGCATATAGATAATGGGAATAGAAGTATCAAGATTAACATGCCTTGATTCAGATCAGGTTTTAGTCTGCTGAGAGAAAAGTATTCATAAGAAGCCATTTTTGCAATGTTTTAAGACCCCAAACTCTAAAACAACCTTTCCACATCTGAGTTTTACTTCTCCAAATTCGATTTACATGATGGCTGGGGGATTAGGAGAATTGAAATCCAATGCATATGGATGAATCCAGATTGGATAATTTACTATGAATGGCTCACAGTCTCCAACACAAGAATTTCCAGTTAAAACTGTGAAGACAGGCTGGGAATGCAGCAGGAGTCATTTGGCTTTTCTTGGTTTTGGTTTAAGCCAGCTATCAAGCTAAGGAAGAAAACAACCCCCTCTCCTCCTAGAAGATGATTGGATTTGGGTTGTTGGGTGTGAGTCACCTATCACCTAAATTGTGATAGCATTTACACAAAGGGTGCATGATAAAAGATTTGAGTCACTCCTTGGAGCACCTTAGGTACCATCCTTGGCCAATAGCTTAAGTAATGTTCTCTCCTCAGAAAGCGTAGGAAATCCCTAGGGAATCTGAACAGCCCTCTAGGCTTCCAGTGTAAAGAATTCTTCCAAAAAGTTCAGAAGAAAAGGTCTGGACAATGTTATATTTATCTCAGCATTGTGAAAATAAATTCCAGATTACTTAATACATTGTTTCCTTAATTAGTACAAAGTTTTTGTATCTAACAATTTCTAACTTGGAAAAGCTACATAGCTTGAGACCTGTCAAAAGCTTTTAAAGCCCATCTTTAGACTTCACTGATTTTATAACTACTGTAATGCAGTTTATAACAAATGTATAGTCCAGATACATTGGACTATCACTCTGAAAATTGATGAGAATTGTACTCCTGCCTATCTGGAAGAAACCTGCTTTCAGCTCCCATGTATAGAAAGCCCTTGAGTTTTGCAAGATTAGTTTCATGTACTGGATTAAATCAGCACTGCTGTGGTAACCTGGTATATATGCCATAATAAGCTATGAAGCATAGTGAACAAACTACAGTGGTTGAGTTCACACATCATGCTAAGCCAATATCAAATGAACCATATTATGGACAACTGGGATTCTAGAATTCATCAGATTTAACCTAACTTATTACAGAGTTTCATTTGCATCTTATATCTCATCTGGGATTTCTTGTGCTTAGTGCTCCCAAAGGTGATTTAGGTGGATACTGTTCAAGATCTGATTTTCATTTGTTCAAAATTTTAGAATATTGTTTGCTTGAATGTTGATGGATATAATGAGGAGAAAGCCAAGGGTTGAAGTTGTCTGTGAAGACTCTCACTCGTCCAGGGTAATTGCATCGCAACAAAGTTTAAAAAACAGGCATCTGGACTG